>APFE031723608.1:25367-40057 GCA_000404065.3 Pinus taeda
AAGTTTATTGGGTTTATTAAAATTGAACTTTATCTAGATTTCGTGATATTATGATGTTGGAGAAGATGGGCATTGTGGAGGATAGTGTTTGGTCAACTCCAAAGTTTTTAAGATGGAAATTTTTTTTTCAAGTTTTTTGTTTATTTGGTGAAAGAAATCTATTTGTTTTTACTGAAATTGTAACATTTAAATTATCTAATAGAAATCCAAATTGATAAATTAAAATAGGAATAGATTGATTGCAATAACAATGAGTTGGGTGTGAGTAAAATAGATTTCTAGATTTACTCATAATTTTTGTATATGTGTTTGGGAGAAGCACTGAATCTTGATGGTTTGGGAGTTATGGATCATGGATCCCATCCATGAGTAAAACAACCTTTATGATTCAACAAATCATTTAGTCATGGTCACATTGTTTTTTTCTTATTATAAATATGTGAGAAAAAATTAACAGTGGTGTGATTGAAAAGTATTTTTTTAATTAAACCTTTATTGATGAAGGGTCGATTTATTATCAAAACATTTTGATTGAAGAGAAAAATTTTAGACATAACGTTCCTTGACGGCCAACATAAAAACCCAAAACGTCAAAAAAAAATTATTTGACAGGTAATAAAGAATCCAAATTCCAACCCTGCTCTCATCATACAACTTCATCATACAACCTAAATGAATAAGATATGGTAATTAATATTACAACCTAGTATGAAGGAGAGATGGTAAAATACTTACTTTGAACTAATATCAAGGAGACTTTCACATAGCCAAAAATAAAATATAGAAAGATAAATTAATTAAAAAAGAAAATCATATATTTTCTTTTTAGATATTTCAATATAAGACTTAAATAAACTATTTAAATATGCATGTTGACTAATATATATATAATATATACTATATACATTATAATATAAATAATTATATGAATTATTTCAATACTTAGAGGGAAAAAGTCATTGAAAGTAAAATAACTCAACTACATCCTAAAAAAATTAAAATGGCTAATTAATTGAATTGTGAATATAAGATTGATATACCACATTCAAAAATTATTAATAATAATAAAAATACACAATGCCATAAACAAAATATTTAGTTATGTAAGTTAAGTAATGTTAATATGTATTTTCCACGGGGCTTGGATGGACGGTGATGACGGGGGTGTAATGTGAGGCATCCTTTGCAATAGGTGGTAGAGTTCAAATCCCACCTGGTGCTTATGTAGCACTATATAGAAAAAATTAATTAATATGTATTAACACTATTATTAAGATAAATATGAAATAAAATATTTTAAGGTCAAAAATATAAATGTGATATATTAAGTAATTCTAAATATATTTTAATGTCTAAAATATAAATGTGAATATATATATATAGATAATAAAGAAAAAATTACTATGGTAAAATATAAGACATTTCAATAGTCTTACTATTTTAGATTTTGGTAAATTTTTAGTATATATTCAGAATGTACTAAATTAGTAAAATCTAGCAAAATTTGTTGATAATAGAATTTAATTAAGCTGTGTACTCCACATAATCCATGTTTCCAAAAATAATATATAGATACAGATATAGAAATAGATATATATTATGAGAGGGGTTAAATCTCTCGAGGTGTAATTTTTTTTCAAATTTTACACTGTAAAAAAAATTGTATATAAAAAATTCTTCAATGTCAATATCAATGCATAATAGATCTATGGTTAAGTTAAATCTCTACTAACTTATTTAAATATATATATTTTTAAGATATGTGTCAACTCCAAATCACATCTCTTGTACTAAATTGTAGAATATGTAACTTTTAATACAATGAATTTAATACCTATCATATACATAATAGTTATAAATAATAATAATAGGTACTTTGGTTTTAGGTTTGAATAATTCCATGTAGCACATGTAACCTATATTGTTATTGAAAAGTTTTAAATTTGATGTTTTGAAAATAAATAGAGCAATAATATGAGGGTTACCCCTGGGATTAGTTCTCGTTGTTATAAGAACCTTGCTGATGGAAGTGATTAATGTACATGAAACACAGAGGATGATAATAATAATAAAAAAGCTAAACGAGTGATTAATGTTCCATATTATGAAAGTAATTTCTATCTTCATATAATCATAGTAACCTTTTTTAGATAATGATTCTTTACCATTTTAATTTTATTTTTTATTATTTTCTAGAATCTTAATTTTTTTAATCGTAATATCTTTTACAACCATGGTTATGAAACGCGTGTTATTGAAATAAACTAATAGAAGAAAATTTGACTGATTAAGAATATAATTATTCTTAATTTAATTTTATGAATAATATGTTTTTTTTAATTAAATTTGCACGTTAATATAAAAATTTTAAGTTAAAAAATACATTTTCATATATATATTTTCTTATTGAAAAAACAAATTATAGAAGCCTTAGTGTAAATAGATGAGCATAAATCTAGCTCAATTTCAATTTAGGAAAAACTTAGAATAAATGTTTCGAGGGGTAAATCTCTTTGAAAGTGTAGAACTTGGAAAAAAGGTTTGCAGAGATTTGATCTTTCCTAATGCTTAATATATGCTTGATTAAGATGGATATGTACGGACTATATATGTGTATATATGTATGTATGTACACACCAAGTGTATTTTTTCGTTCTTCAAATTGCATTTTTGAATTCATAAATAGATTCAATGCCTTCAAAATTCATTTGGGCACTTAAAATGTATAAGTTAGACAGCTCACATTTTCAATGTGAATTTGTTTTGGTTTATTTAAAAAAAAAAATAAAAAAATAAAAACCTAAAAAAGAATTGAAATGTAAAATAGTGTAACTACTTGAGATGCTTTAACCATAAGATTTCTTTATTTCAATTTTTTTATATACTAGTAATTTCACCACATGTGGAGTAGCATAGGAACGACTAGCATATCAAAAATAATGATTTTGTAATTATTTTAATTCAAACTTACCAAAACATAGGGAAGAAGGGCAAATGAAAATTAATGATTTTTTTCATTCTTTTAATTTGAATTTTGACCTTGAACAAGAAAAGCTCACCACTCAAATGTACTTCCATGCTTCACAAGATATCTTCACCTATGTGATGAGATGTGCATGCCTCAACTAGTTTCCTTTGAAATGCATGCTCTTAAATACTGAAACGGCCTAAATTCAAGAAGCTTTGCATAGATTTTACATGGATTAAAACAATATCAACAAGTATCTTAAATTGAATGCATACATATATATTTTGCAGCAAAAGCATTGTCCTTAAATTTCCAGTGGCAATAATTCCATATCAACTGAAATAACTCATATTAAGCATGAAGCAATTGCACAAATCCCACTATACAAATCAACAATTCTTATTAAGTACAAGATGGGCCTCCACCATGATAAATAAGAGAAGATAATGGCAACCCTTAAAATTTACAACTTGAAGGTCAATGAATAGGAAAACTAATAACTACTATATTCCATTTGACTCAATCTGATAAATAAGAGAAGATAATGGCAACCCTTAAAATTTACAACTTGAAGGTCAATGAATAGGAAAACTAATAACTACTATATTCCATTTGACTCAATCAAACATAGTCTAGGCAAGTAAATTGATGAAATTATTTGGATTATCATTCCATGCAATAGTCAAATAATATGCATGAATTGAACATCCATCCACATACTTCCAACAAAAAAATAGCAAATTCATCCCATCCACAATAATACCTATAGCATTGGCCCACATTAAAAAAAACATGCACATGAGATCAATGCGAAGATAGACACAAGCATGGGAGAAAATAGAAGAAGATTTCTGCGAGAAGGAAAGAATTATTCAAATCAAATTAGGAGTGCATTCCAAAAATTTATTTTTCATATGCATGCTTTATTTGAAGCAATCCTAAACATAAATGCAAAATGCAAAGGATAAAGGATATTTAACCTATCAAATTAATAAGGGGAAAAACATGGAGGATTAGAAGGTGGAAATAGAGATGCTATTCGATCAACTTGAGTAATGCATCAGCGTTGAGGCTAAGAAAAAAATGTGCTTTATTTTAGATGCAATATAATAAATACTATTAATCGCTCTTGCCATATACAAATTGCCATAAAAACTAAGAGACGTAATGATATTTTTTTCTTCTTATGCAATCTTGACATCAGCATTGCTTATTTCAAACCAACCTTTGATGATTTTGTAAGAAAAACAAAAGAACCCAAGGTGGATGTTTTAGTTGTTGATAAAACAACAGTACTATGTTTCTTTCATAATCATGAATAAACATAATCATGAATATGGTTTAAGCTCTCTTTGAGGCCCGCTGACAAGTAGGACTTGGACAACACTTTCACAATCTTGAGAAGATGAAAAGTTAGCAGAAGTAGGAATCAAATTCCCAAATCCTTTCAACCAAATAATGATACACATTTCCAAACTTTCTAGACACAATAAACTCGAAACAACTTGATGCACATTCATGCGAACCTATACTACAGTCTCCTTAATCAGTTGATAATTAGAGGACAAGCATTCATTATTAAAGTCATTGTAAAAGGCATATTGTTGTAGAAACGGTACAAAATTTGAACCTGGTGTATCAACCAAGTCACCCAAGACACAAATTACAGCATGTGTTACTTTCTCATCCCTACATTAACATGTATTAAAATATAAACATTTATCAAAATTATGAGAATGAAGGTTGGGTAAACATAAGGAGCACTAAAAACCTTATCTGTAGTTATGATAACCTTGGAAACCTTACGAACACATGCTTGAACTGTATCGGCTTCACCCATAAGCCTCAACCCTGCAACATTAAAAATCCCATTCCTCCACATACGATGTCTTCTATTTCAAACCTCCGAACATTATTATTGTTAAATATATTTTCTTATTACAAATTCTTCTTGTGTGAGGGGCATTATTGCAATTCCTAATATCTTTTTAGGACAAACGAGAATATGAATGTAGAATAAAATCTTTCATGTAAGGATATTTCACCGTAGCAGTATGAAATGCAAACATTTTGAACATCACATAAATAACAACCGTAACAACAATCCAAAAAAGACATATGAGGCACAACATTGAAAGTACCTGCAATGTTAGTAAGGGAGGGAGCAATCACATGATCCTTGGACCCCATATAATTTGGTGGGATCAATCACATAACAATTAATGGTGTTCCTCTGTGTTTTTTTGGCCCTAAATTTTTCATCTTAGAAATTTTGATTTTTAATTTCGTTTTCATGTTTTCGCAATAGCAAGTATTGCTTTATGGGTATATTCTCATTGATCAAATGATGTTTCAATGTATTCAACTGTCTTTTTCCTGGGAATTCCTGGAGTGGCACGTCTCAAAAATTTCATGCCTCCTCTGGCTAAATATTGGTTGGTTCTCGGTGAAAGAATAAAAAATAATCACATTTATCCATCTATGTTCATCAAAATTCATCTCCAAATATATGAACAACTTGTAAATATTCCTTCACTTGTAACGCTAAAGAGCACTAAGTTTCATGCTAATTGATTGATCTTGTAAATGTGACACATAAACCATATCAAATTGCTACATGTTTATTGTAAGCAAAACAAATTGTATTTAAATACTATTACAAGAATTCAACATTTAATGGGAGATCACATTGTAAATATATTTCAACTTGTAAATCATGACTCTATTAAATGGAATTTTTATGTCCAAAGGAGATTTGGTCAAGCATATATTAATCCTTTATAATGAACAAAATTGGTTACAATTAAAGTTTGCCTTATAGTTAACCACATATTTTTTTAAATGGACTTAACTACGACGTGATTACAAATAAATTAAGTTAAAACTACAATATAACCATTCTTCTAGACCATAATAACAATATCTTTAGATTCTCACATCCTCTCTCGATGAATAAAATTAACTTGTCTTAAACTACAAAAGTATTCAGTGTAAGTTAGATTTATTTTTATTTTCCTAATATATACCATCTTCATTTATAAGGAGGAAATACAAAACCTCAAAAAGTAATAGGTAAAATTTTATGATAGCGGATACAACACTTTACCACAAGGAAACTCTACTAGAATCAAATTAGAGGTTCAAAATATAGTCTCTACACAAACATCCATACACAATATCATCGTCATGTAAAATGAACACATACATTCACGTCATATCTATCTGGAACATCAACCCATTGAAGATGCATTTCCAACTCGCTAGAATTGACATTACATGACGTTAAGCACACATATTAAATCACATTGCCATCAACATACTAGATGCAACTTTCCTTAGACAGACCATTCTCCTTTGACAATACCAACTTCATAATTGGTCTGATAGATGATGCGCTCTTAAGAAATTTTCACATCCTAACATACTCCAAGTAATTTAAACAATAAGTTAGAATTAGCCAATAATTTAAATAGCCTATTTTCCTTTCAATTTTACATATATTGAATTTCAAATTATAATTACAAATTAACATCCACAAAGCTTGTAATATTTATGAGCATATTAGATTGATATAACAATTTAAATAAATTCTAATTTCACCACCCTTTTCACATATTTTTATTGTTGGTTATAATTATTAATGATTACCACATCTAAAGACTTTTAGAGCAGAGTTACCTGGTATTCTTCAAAGTTTTTGAGATCCACATCTAAATATATAGGTATAATTCATCCATGTATTTTCTAAATTTCACAAGTGTTGCATATGCAAGAGCTTATACTACCAACATTTCTTCCTCGTGAATAGTGGCACTTTAATACAGGCATAAGTGGATTAGTCATCAAGGCTTCGACACCCTCAATAGATTGCATCCACTTACACGAAAAGGTGGAAGAAATTCTGCCAATAATGCATGTCATTAAGAATAAATAATATATCAATAATAAAGTTCAAAAGTAATTTTATGTTCTACATTAGTTTATCATTTTGAGGATGTTTGACAAGCTCTCCTGCCAGTTTTAAAGTATTTTCAAAATTTATGCTTCTATTCTTTTTGTAATTCACAAAAGTCAGATTAAAGCATGGCACATGATGCTAAAGTTCATTCTAATATACCCATTTCATCGTATATCAAGGTCCTTTATCTTATTTTGTCCCTGATGCTTTGACCTTTGTTATAATTGGCATCCAAGGTATTAACTTTTTAAAAGTTGCCAGATGGATGATATTGGGTTGGCTCAACCCAAAGAGAATAGAAACTTGCATGGGTACCTTATATCCAATATAAATATTCTAACCATTAAACAACTATTATTGCGTACAGTTATTAAGGTGAAAAGAGATCACAAATTCTTAATTTTTGTAATAGCCATAATTTCCAAACAAAGTGACACCTCTAGACAATGTGAAATGGTTCTATGCTTTCACAAAAGTGTTTTACGAGATGGAAATAATTGTAAGAACCACCCAACATAGGGATACGTTAGACACAATTTACCTCAGATGCAAGCTCATCTAAAGTTGGGTATGCATTAGTTTCCAATTCCATGGTGCGTGCATCCAGAAAACTACAGATATTCCATAAAGCCACTTCAAGTGCACGAAACTCAAAGGGAGTCTCTGCATTGCAGCATGAGAAGTACTTAGGGGTTTGGATTCAAAAATAAAATATGCAATGATAAAGCAACAAGTATCGCTAACGTCATTTCTAAAAAGATTAAAGAAAAATAAAATATAGTAAAAGAGAGTGTTCAAGTCCCAGTATCGACGTGATATCAATGAAACTTAAAATCATGGGACAGATGAAGGGAATTGAAAACATAAAGTAGGAATTACGTTGCACATACTTGTTGAAAAGAATAAAAGATTAAGAGACAAAAATTTACAGAAAATTTTGTTTTTAGGGAAAGATTTTTTCACCAAATAATCAATTATCAAAAGGGAGTCACTCAACACAATGAAAGAGCATACCTGGAATTATTTGGCTGGAAGAATGCATTGTAGCTTTTCACCAAATAATCAATTATCAAAAGGGAGTCACTCAACGCAATGAAAGAGCATACCTGGAATTATTTGGCTGGAAGAATGCATTGTAGCAGGCATAGGCTTGTTCTTGATTATTTGTCATCTTCTACAAGCCCCATTAACACTCTAAAACTTTGATCCCCATGGATACTATAAAACTTTCATTTATTCAATGTGATAAAAGACCTCTTTGCCTATTGCCATCCCTATTTTAATTTTTATTTTTATTTTTCTAAGTAAAGTCTAATCTATATTAAGGAAAGAGAGTATTTACAGGAATTACATCATTTGAGAGGGGCATTGCCCAGCCCTCTGGCGAAAACATTCGAGACTGACTATTTGTCCATCGATACCCTGTTACCATATATTGTCCCTGTTGTAATGCTTGGACAGAGGACATGTAAAAACCAGACTCTTGGATAGCAATCTAAAAAAACAAAAAAAAACCAGGTCCTTTTAAGCCTGTAGACTCTACCCTTGACACTGTAATTACATAGACAAACCTTCAGGTGAAGGTCAAAAAGAGAACTGGGGACGACCAATCTGATAGACAAAAAATACATTGATTGAACTCGGCAAAAACCTAGATAAAGAGCGACCATGGAGACTCAGAACGGGTGCTTTGGATCCTCCGGTGGCGACAGGTGCTGCGGGCTTGAAGTGTCAAGCCAATTCGCCATCTCCTCGTCCCATTGAAGCTGATCCTCAAGGCTCGGCTGAGTTGCGCTGTGGATTTCCTCGGTAGCGTGGGTAGTATTAGTCGAAGGCAGAGCTTCATGCTCTGGAGAGACAGAGTTCAAGTTCGCCTGAACTTGGGCTGGCTGATGCTGAGACGTCGGAGCGATTGCAGAAAGAGGACGAAGCATACGGAAAACCCTTCCCTCCATGTCTCCCAGCAAGATTTCATTTGACTGTAATTCTACAGGGGCCTGAGAAGAAGAGGGATTTTCTTCAGGTTCTGCCTCCGAGAGATAAATCGACACATTCACAATAACATCTAAGCACAGGAGCCTTCCAGGGATTCTGGGGCGGATAGGCAGGTAGGAGTCCAGCAACATCAGGAAGTCCTGCTCAGAGGACGAAGACGAATTTGTCATTGCCTCCCTGGGAACGAAGGAGTTCACCTCCTCGCCTTCAAAGGCAAGGTGAGTACCAACTCTCCCTCCGCGTCGCGGCAGACCTCTGCTTCGCACCATAACAGCGAACTTGCGGGCGATTAGATTAAGCTTCACAATCCTGAGACATTCAATAAGAAAAATATCATACCCGTCTCCAGCACCTTGTATGTTTTTCTGGGCTCTGAGCGACTGGACCTTGCCATTAAATATCCACTCCATTACCTTCAGCGAGTACAGGATTACAGCGTCCGGCAGGCGATTCATTAAGGACGCGGAATGACTGTTTGCAGGGGCTGGCGGCGAGCATTTAAGAGCCAGAGTAAATGCTTCCTCGGTTAAGGATAAGCCATCTGCCCTTCGTGACCCCGCGTGGCCAGCGATTAGATCGCTATCTTACCTGACTAACACCCGCATCCGGGTTTTTAATTTTTTATTATTATTAATTGTAAAAAGAATTAAAATTTATGTTAAACATATATAATATTTTGAAAACATGCAATAAGGCTTTTGATACGAATTTTGTTTAGTGTATCAATTTAAGTAAAATGGAAGAAAGGGCATAACTACTTTTGACATGGATATCAACTTTTGACATGTGACTACAACTAAACATATTATCGAATATTCCATCGTCGTAACTACCATCCACGTAATAATTACTAATTATTAAATTAAAATTATAAAAACCCTATTTTAAAACATACATGCCTTTCTGCATAAATATATATATGGTTGACATAGAAATTTTATATTTATGGACCATATTATCTAGTTTGAAATATGTTTTTGTTATTCATATATTTTTATATACACTTCAATAATGAAAAGTTACTTAACACTACATAGTGAAATATTTTATTTATAATTCACAACAAAACATTTTGTATCATTATTAATATTTCTTAAATGCCAAATATTAAATCTATACAAAGAATATAATTATTTACACATTTCCCGAGGAATTTTTTTCTATTTTAAATTATTTTTTGTCCGTGAACATTGGAATGTTTTATTACATTGTCAACAGTAAAATATATTTTTCCCTCTACACATGTACATAAAATTGATATTGAAATAAATTAATTAATATTGATATTTAAATAGTTTAGTTTAGTCACGCATTGAAATGTTTTTGAAAAGTAAAGAATGTCACATCTTCTTCTAAAAAATAAAAAAATAAGATTATTTTTTATTTTATTTAGTTCGTTTTTATATAAAGCTAATATAAAATTATGTTGCTTCACATGGAGATATAAAAAATATTATTTATATTTGAGATTGAGAGTAAAACTTGTCCTTCATGCTTGATTGCAATATCAACCACCAACAAGAATGATAGTGGTATCATTGGCACTATACTATGATTAAAAGTAACAAAAATTAGAAACATCAACCACTAAATACTGGGTTAGAATATCAAGAATGATAATTGTATCATTGACATTATATTATGATTAAAAATAACAACAAATGTAAATTCATTTTTATTTTAGAAGGTACATGTGTCAACTCCAAGCCACTAATTTCCCTCATATATTCCTAGTGCTCCTCTTTGGGCAGGTTTCATATCTCTGTGTATATAGTTACATAACTTAAATATCAAGTTATGAAATGTAATGGTTACGAATATCAAGCACCCGAATTTTTTTCTTCATTTTTTTATGTTGGCTTCAACCACATGGGAATCTCAACTTTGAATCTAATGATTTACTTGATCAATTGAGCTCCCCTTTGTGCTCGAATTAATAAATTCAATTTATATTATAAAATTGAAATCTATTTTTAGCTACTATTAATATTATATATACACATATATTTAACATTTCCACATATAAAAACATTCTTATTTTTAATTATATGTTTATTAATTAATTTTAATATGTTTATAGATTCTATATCATATATTATTGAAAAGTTATAAGGTTGATATAAATAATTAATTATTTTTGTGGTTGGTAATTAAATGAACCTTCATTCAGGGACCCATATAAAAATAAGAAACCCTATTTTTAATTTTCTGTTAATATATAGTTTACCAGCATAAGATATTAAAGTCCTCTTTAAATTAATGAATAGTTTATTTTTAAATTATACTTATATATATATATATATATATATTAATTTTAAATAGAATTTTAAACTAATATAATTATACTATCGATAATTCTTATTCATAAGATTAACTAATTAAATTATTAAGTTAATTTAAAATTAAATTCAACACAATATAAATATATCTCAGATTTAAAAAACTGCACCTCCCATATTTAATAAATTTGGATAATAAAATACTTTCAATCAAAACCATAGTTTTTGCTTCTCTTTAAGATTTTAAAAATGGAAATTTATCTTAATTATTTAAAAATTGGAACTAAAAAATACATTTACTGGAAATATATTATTTTTTTTTAGGGATGATTTTAAGGACAATAAATTTATTTTAAAAGTTAAGAGTTTCCACTTTGTTAAGCTGATGTGGATTACTTTCTACTTGTTCACACTTAGCAATATTTTTACTGTGACGCTTTTAGTGATATAATATTGTTTATGAAATTTTGGCAGGGGAAGATAATTTTATTCTTTATAATTTTTTTTTAAATTAAAATTACAATTTTTTTTGGAAAAAACTTGAAAAATTTAACCAACATTCCTAAAATTTAACTCTAGAATTTCCCTTATAATTATCCCATAAAAAATAACAAAATACATTTCAAAAATAAAAATGGCAAATTACATCTCACAGCGGAGATAAATGTGATAAGCATACCAACGGAGGTAAATGTGGTAAGCAAACCAGCGTCATTTACTGTGCATGGATGATATTTTCACAAAAGTTTGTTACTCCAAAATTCAATCCAAAACGAATCAATCTAATACTAAATCCACAAAGGTGATTCCTTAATAGAACATCGTTTCTCTAAAAGGAAATACAATGAAATTGGATGTAACACTAAGTCCAGAACCACAACCACAACGCCATAAACTTGGTGATTCAACGTCTTGCTTTCACTATTGCAAAACACTTACGCGTACTCTAACCAACCCAAAGTGTAAAATAGAGAGCTGGTCATGTTGAATTTTAAGTATGACTATAACTTGTCTAGAAATTCAGGTTAATGGATGATTTCACAATTATAGAGCGATCTACCTCATTACGGTATCTTATTTTTTTAATTCAAAAGTAGAGAAATATAAACTTGACTATCAACCAATTGTAAATTCGGATCATCAGAATTCTCAACTTCAACGCTACTAGTATGTTCCATGTTGATCTCACAGACTTCATATTGACGAGAAATACTTGTCAGCATCTCCATCAGAATTCTTTCCAAATGCATTAGGATTTCTGATTCTTTTACGAAAACTACCATGTAGAGATCGTCATGGGTTAAGGCTTTCCAAACACATTATGATTTTTTATTCTTTGTTGGAACATATTATGGAGATATCTTTATGGGTTATAATTATTGTAAATATCAATGAGTTGAGTGGTTGCATAAATTAAGATTTGGATCACAGTTAAAAAGTGGGATTTAATGGTGGAAGAACTCTCAATCCTCTAACAAAAGATCTAATTAGAAGTGTAAAATGGGAACTAGAGATTTTCTCAAAAAGGAATTTAATTATGTATAATATATACCTAATAGACATTAAAATATTTCATTATTATTCATAATTTTTGAATAGCACATATCTTCTTTTCATTATTATTGTTAGAAAGTAATTAATTTTTTCACTTTAGATTACTTTTAACTTTTAGGAATTTGAATATTTTATCATGATCAACAATAAAACAGCTTTGAGGTCTTGCACGAGATCCGACGATCTCACCCATTGTAGCAGAGTTTTGCCAGGGATGGGCATGATCTGGATCTCGAACGAGGCAGAGAGATCAAAGTTCTACTTTCCTCTGCAAATCTGTGATGAGAGGAGGTTGGTGCTTTGAAGGGCCTTCTTATCCTGAACTTTCCGCAGGGGTTTGTGAGGAGATGAGGAGAGATTCCATAGGTCATTGAGTTTGTCAGTGCGTTCCACACACAAGAGCTTCCAGGTGCTCCATCCAGGAAGATCCAGGAAACTGAAAGAACTCTGAATATTAAAAACACTGTATTGGCTATTCTTGGTGGACAGAGAAGGTACTAATAGGGATGAACAGCCTTCCAGAGCATAATATTTCTTTCCAATAGCCATTTCCTGAGGAGAAACTAGAGAATATTCTGCGTGTTCTTCCTTAGCCATTGCATATGCAAACTGATGGGGAGGGCTGATACGAGATGCAGCAGCAGAGGGTCGAAATCTGGCTGCCCCAATGTTCAAAGCGGAACATATTAGAGGGAAGGGAGTTCTCGGAAGAGATTGGAAAACCTGCGGCTCAGAATTAAAGGAAGAGGCCAGCATTCCATGACTGAAGCACCCATGTCCCAAAAGCTGGAAACCTCATGATCCTCCTCCCATGGATGATTTTGATTTCAGCTTGGATGAAGAGGTAGAGGATGAGGAAGGAATGGAAGCAAAGTTGGCACAGGATCCGCCCTCCACTGGTCTTATGGATTCGTCTATCCCTCCAATCTCACAGAAAAGGAATCTTGAACCCTCCGCCTCGGATTCAGACAAGGAGACCTCTCCGTGAGCCCAGCTCAGTTTGCAAATCATGCCAACTGAGCAGAGTCCTCTTGGCTGTGTCAAAGTTGGTAAAACGAAAGGGAAAAAATGCAGAATAGTTGATTCTACACATGTTGGGTAGAATTTTTTGTTCTACTTTTCTCCTCTGTTCTTCTTGTTTCTTCTTGCTCAACACTGCTCTCTTCTCATTTTCTTTTAGAGGATGAGGTGAATAGCCTATCCTTTTCGGTTGCCTGTGTTCTTGCTTGTCTTGGTTGTAACTTCTTATTGTACCATACGTCCTCTTAATAAAATTAAATTAGTCTTTGCTGAGAAAAAAAACAATAAAACATCTTTTTTTTTTATATTTTCTCTATATAGGTGAGACTAACATTTTTTCCTTAAAAGCATATGAAAATATGACATATTTTTTAATTATTTTATTTCTTTAAAGTTGACATAACATAATTTTATTTCGCATGGACATCAAAATAATTTATTTATGGGTGAGAGAGATAGTGAAATGTTTTTACCACATTTAATTCATCTTCATTTGTAATACCAATATAGATCTATCTTAACCACATACCTCCAAAAGGATCAAATATCTTAAGGTGCAAGCTCTCTTTATAATGTAAAACTTAAAAAAAATTGCACGTCGATAAATTGCATCTCTCTAAGGATTTCATAAATGATAGTTAAGATTCTCTCTATATAAATTCTCTCTCTACATGGATTCTGTAAACAACATAGCTCAAATATCAAATTCTAACACATGTTTACTCCACTCAAAATTAACTCTTAAAAAAGGGGTAAAAATTAAAACAACAATACCTGAAATCCTATAAAATAAAAAGAAATTAATTAGTTTATATAATATATAGACAAGTTTTTGTTATTGAAATATTTTAGTTAACCTTAGTGTTGAGATATTTCATTTATGGATTGCTGTGTGAAAATTTAAGATTTATTATTA
>APFE031723610.1:0-23535 GCA_000404065.3 Pinus taeda
TGTTCCATCCTAATAGGGGAAAGGATCCAAAACTAACTTCCTCATCTCCATCTAGCCAAATCATTTACCAAACTTCCATTACGAAGCTTCTAGACCTAGAAGTTTCGACTCCATATTTAAAACACTTGCCAAAAGAGGATCAGTGCGATTGAGACAAGGCTCAGTAGCATTGATCGGCACCAGTCCCAGTGTTAAACTCTACAAATCGGCATGGGGGATGAACTAGTCATTAGCACCAGTCTTGTAAACTTGGGTAAAGGGAAGATCCTTGGTAAATGATGCAAAAGGGAATTGTTCTGCTCATGAAGAGGGACATAATGGGAGTTTCCTCATGATGGGAAAACACATGACGGTCACTGTGGAGGTCTTCTGGGATCATGGAATGGGGAGTATAGGGACAGTGACAAACTTTTGTGTAACAAGAGGTCTATTGGAATTCTATAATAGATCTCATTTGTTGACACCAACCCTAATGGCTTAGGTATCCAACATCCCCACCTAATTTGAAGGGGTGTATTGAGTCCAAGAAGAGAGCTAAAATACAAAAATGTAAAAGTCCATGTCAACCAATGGTCAGATGTGCTCTCTAAAATGGTGGTTTAAGGAATACCACAAACCAAATGAGGTTGGAGAACTCAAGGTCTCTACCGATGGTGGTTTAAGGATGGTCACCAACTCTAGAGCTAAAGATGAAAGTAGTTTGTAGAACATTTCCAAATCTGCCTAGAAGTTGAAGCCTTTTGTTCGTGGAATTTCTACCTGATAATGGTTTGAATATGACCACAAACATATGTTAGTTTGAATATGACCATAAAATAATGTAGTATAAACTAAAGTCTTTTTTCAATGATGGTTTAAGATAGGCTACCAACCAAAATTATGCTCATGGAGCATGACACTCTCTTCGGCTACAACTCTAAATCTGACTATGGCTAACTCTGGCTCTAGGCTGTAGAAGCTAGCTCTAGTTTAGGCTAGCTCAGGCTTACTTGATAAATATCAAACTTGGTAGCTGATCATCAATTACCCTCTATCATATACAAAGTGAGAATATGAATAGATATTAGTTGTAAGATATATCAATACTCAATAATGAACTCTGAAGTATGACCAAAATATCTTCTTGGTTATTAAATCCATTACCAAGAAGCAATCCATCCCAAGTGAATATTCATTCTTACAAAAGGATTATTTTTGGAGTATATGTCTCAATGATGAGTATTTTACCCACAATGATCACGTGAGTGAAGATCAAATCACTAATCTGTCAGATGGCCACCCCAATCACAATGTTGGCATCTGACTATTTGTTGTTTTTGTTGAAGAGGATAAGTAGGTGAAGATGAACTGTTGTGAAGAAACCCAACACTATGAAACGATATTGGAATAGAGTATTCTAGAATATGAAAAGACACAACCTTGTCATATATAAGACCAATTTTGTTTTAGTTGTTGATAAGTTCTTCTCAAGGTCTGATGATGGGCTTGGGAAGTGAAACTTGAATTTTTTCATCTTTAGGCAAAAATGCTCATGAAATGGTCTCATTACTCTGATAATTTTTTCCATTGTTGATGGGAGTCAAGTTTAGACTAAAAAGGGAGTTTTTATATACAAGAACTAGTTCAAAATGATGGCTCTTTTGTTGTAGCTCATCTTATTGTAGTTAATATTCAAGCTACAAAATCCCAATATTGTCTTGTGCATTTTGGAAATAGGTTCAAATGTTAGAAATAATGCCCTTGCTAATTTTGACTCTGCTATGAACAATAAAAAATAATTGGATCACTTAATAACTCTATAACAAATCATCAACTCTAGCCATTTTGTTAGCAAAAATACAGTTTCAACAATCCCAATGTAAGCTATAACATGTCTATACAAACCCGAACTATTGAAGATTCCAAAAATAAAGAGTATCGGTTTTCTAACAAACTATTATTTAACATAAAATGCAAATTGACGAACTAGAATGGAGATTAGAAATTAAAAAATTAAAGTCTTCCACTCTTTCTAGACCATAAAATATCATTCTTTGAATTTAATATAATATGATTTAGTTAAAACAACTAACTCTTTATGTGAAGTAACATTGCCAGAAGAAGCAATGTTTAGATTTTGATGCAAACAATTAATGGAAAATTAATAATAAGGTTTAACTAACATAGATCTGTAATGCCACAAACCTTGTGCATCCATGCAAAATGAAATGTGGTTGCTTTTGTTATTACATGAGCATAATCAGTTAGTTGTTTGCACACATAGTTAGTGCATGTGCTCAACTTTATAATGTAAATTTATGCTGATAATACCAATTTATGCTTCCTAAAGAAGTATGTCACCCCTCACATACTATTTTTTTCTTCTATAACTATTTCATAAAAAGTTAGAGTATGCTAGACACAGCCAAATAAGGTTACTGATCTTGATATTTATACACAAGAAACAATAACAATAGAGTTTTTTAGATAATTGGTGGTGTATGAGTGGTTGTGTAAGTATTGGCATTGATGTTAAACAAGGGTTAGCAAGATTATTGAGTGGGCGGGAGGAGTCTAGTTATTGTTGGAGTGCTTTGTAGAAAATCGGCATAGTAGCATCCATACTAGAAAAGCCATGAAATGATGACTACATTGATGAACCATATGGAATTTCATGGAATCTGCATGCTTGATGTAGAGAATCATCATAGTAGCAGGCTTACTGAAGAAGCCATAAAATGATCGTTGTGGTGGTTTACAGTTCAACTTTCTAAGCATAAGAAAAAGAGTCAAGGAGAAAAGTGTGGAAAATATTTTGTATCCCTCTCATAGGTAGAAAATGGACTCAAAACCTACATCAGACCCTATCCAATGAAAATTTCTCTAGAAGAGTTTTCCAAAGATATGTGGAAGTTCAAAAATGACTCCTAGATCAAAAGATATGGTGTGCCGAAGTCCAGGGATTTGAAGCCTTAGGAAGGAAGGAATATCAGAGCAGTTAGATTATTGAATATTGAGCATATTGGATATCGGGATATTAGAGTAAGAAGCATATTAGATATTGGGATATCAAAGCAGGTATGATATTGGATATTGAAACCATAAAGATCGTACATTGGGACATCCGCATATCGGAGTATCAGAACTTCATAAGAAAGGAACTTTTTAAAGTTATGATATCCGATAGTTCCAATAACTACTAAAAAGTGCCAAGGAATGGCGAATAAAATTAATGAAGGATACATCTAAGAAACTAAGGTTTGAGGGAACCTATTCTCTCTCCTCTGGTAGGACACATGGTGGCATAAGATTTTCTCTGAGAAGTTATAGTGGCATATGACATCAGCATGACGTGGCAGTACGATAGAACAAGTGCCAGGCTGATTTAACGTTATTGGGTGGCGTAGTGTTCCAGATCTGGGGGACATGTGCCATCACTATGAAGTTTCCGTGTAGAGTAATGAAAAATATATTAGAGGTTATCATATCAAAATATGAACACCCCGTAACTTCAATGTAGATGGTTTTTGAAAGGTTACGATGGCAGGGGTTTTCAATATTTGGTTGGATTTTGGTCATGAGAATCCAAATAACCAAGGGTGCAGAGAAGTTAGCAAAGGAATATTGGCCCCCATCAGGAACAAAATGCCTTAGCACCTAAAAGCTATGCTGCAAGTTACAACTCTCGGTCCATGGAGGAGAAATTCTTAAGGAGGTAAGAATCAAAGGAGCTAAGGAAGTCAAGGCTAAGAAATATTGTACCATTCCACCTCTGTGAAGTTACAATATGGCATTTCTCCGATGATTTTCTGATGAAGTAGTACAATGAATTTAAAGGGTGTATGGGTTGGCAGCTGTGAAATTGAATGAAGGATTAGGGGAGTTGATCCTTCAAATGGGTTAAAACTTGTAGAAGACTCTATAACAAGGAATTAAGGAAAAAATTTATGGAAGAATAAATTTTGGGTGATTGAAGGAAGAAATTGGTTGCTTCTCGTGCATGAAGACATGCCAAAATATAGTTCGATAGGTAAAGTACATGCAACAAAGACTACCTTGCATAGAGTGCCTCAGTGAAACAAAACCATCGCCTGCAAATGAGGAGATGTTCAGTTGAGAAGACTGCTAAAGTGCAGAGAAGAGTGTGGCATGTGAAGAGACAGTGAGATCGGAGCACCAAGGAGCATATTGTGTGAGACAATAGTAAGTGCACCAAGAGTGAAGTGTGGATAAGGGTGAGCGTAGTGTTGAACAAAAGTCAGCAGAGAGCCCTTTATAGAGGAGGCAGAGTGAAGAAAAGGTGTTGTTGTGAGGAACAAGTAGATATTTGCCACATGAGAGCACAAAAGAGAGAGTGCAGAAGTTGAATATGCAAACAACCATTTTTGGTTTTTTACTTGTAATATTGTATGCCTCTATTTTTAGTTTGAAAATTGTTTGAGATAGTAGAACAATGGAAAGAGGATATTGATGCCTATACACTGAAGAGGTTGGTGCCTCTTGGAATGTTGGTGCTTTGTTACCAAAGGATGTCAGTGCCTTCTGTGACTAGGTGCTCACAAACAAACATATGTAATTAAGTGGGTGCTTAGTTTACATCATAAACAACCAACAAAATTTGTGGTTTTTTCCCTCTTGGTTTCCATGTGAAAAACACTTTGTAAAATGTGTGTGTGTTTCTCATGTGATTGTTGTATGAACATGTGTGTTTGAAATAGTCGATTCACTTCTTTTATGAATGAATTCTCTCACAAGTAAAATAATATAAGAAGGGACTATAAGCATAATAGAAAAGGAAAAGAGTTTCAAAATTACTGATTCACGCCCCTAGCAATTCCTTATTTCAACAATTGGTGTCAGAGCCAAGTTTCTATAAGCAACATTCTAATCACTGGAAGGTATATCTATAAGGAATTATGACTACGAAAGAGAATCAAGAGGCTTACTCAGGTATAATACCAGTCTTTGATGGGACAAACTATACCTTTCGGAAAGTGAGAATGGAAGCGTACCTCATGTCCTTGAGAGTATATGTTTGGACTTCAGTACTAGTAGAATACAATTATATGGGAACAATGCTAAGAATGTCATTCTCTTCTGACTTAGTCAATCATAACTTGTAAAATTCATGCATTGTAACTTTGCGAAGGAAGTATGGGTAAAGCATAATCAGAGTCACAAAGGAGATGGCAAAGTTAAGTAGGTGAAACTTTAGACTTTTAGAATGAGGTTTGAGAGCTTGAGAATGAGTGAAAATGAAATCATAGCAGAATACTTCCTTAGAGTTGATGAAGTGACTAATAGGATCACATGACTTAGTGAAGAGGTCAAGGAAGAGATGATTGTTTAAAAAATACTAAAATTTATACCTGTGAGATTTAATGTTAAAGTCTCAACGATTGAAGAAATGGCTAATTTAAATGATATCAAGATGGATCAACTGTATGGTACTCTCCCATCCTATGAGATGAGACGAGGAATAGAAAATTCTGAACTGAAGGAATAAGCATTCAAAGTCTCCAAAAAGGCCAAGGAGAATAAAGAGAATCAAGACTGCTCCAGCTATGAATATGATTAGGAGCTAGCTCAACTAGCAAGGAAGCCAAAGCGTGGCTTAGGAAAAAATAAAGGGAATTTTCCCTTTAAGTTATTTTATTGTGGAAGATTTGGAGATTTCTCATCCAAATTATGTTATAAAGAAAAGGTTGAAGAGGAAGAGGATTTGAAATTTGGAAACAAGTCTCAGGCACATCAAAAGAAAACTTCCTAGAAGGAAAAGAGGTTCTAATCCAAAGAGGATATCTCAACACCAGAGTCAGACAGTAAAAACTCGTCCAAGAATGAGTCAGATAAGTATCTTCTTATGGATTTTGAAGCATACTCCAATAAACAAGGTGTTATGGAATCTAAAGCAGAAGGAGTAGTAGTGGAACTTGAAGGGTAACTCATCAATGCCCTTGATGAGTTAAAGAAATGTAGGAAGAAGAATAAGAAGATGGAGGAATAGTTACAGTGTGTAGAAGAAGGTATGTATAACTCTGACAATGAGGAGTTTTCGTATTAGAAAGAGAAGCTTGAGGAATATATCAAGAGAAAATATAGTCTAGTCCATCTACTGGAAGAAAAACAAGGATATTCTGACAAACTAGAAGAGGATAACAACCATTTTAAATAGGAGTTAATTTAAAAAGGGAAACAATCTGACATACATGTAAATATGATATTTTGTCCTCGAAAGTTAAACTAGAGGAGACTAAATGAAAAGAAGAGGTTCTTCAAGATATTATCCAATAATGGGAAGAGAACTATGAGAGTCTTGAAGTAGAGGTTGTCTCTATGAGAACCAAACCTGAGAGAACAAATACCAAGAAGGATTTAAGTGGAAAATTTTCCAAAGGGACAAGGAGACTAGATTAGATCCTGAATAGTCACATGCCCTTAGGAATCAAAACTGGTATGGGATAGTCTAAGCCATAAGAAGCTTAGATGGAAAATATAAACTTTAGGTCTGTAGGATTCAAATAACCACAAATCCATGGGACGAAGCATCATGAAAAATTTAATGAAGAGAAAAGAGTAGTAGGACAAAGAGGGGATCGTCAATGGAGAATGAACCAATCAACTTAACAACCATTGTATTTTCCTACACAATCTCATAATGCTTCCAATAATAGGAATGCCTATTTGATCTATGGTCATTGTGATAAGTATCATACCTTTGGACATAAATCTATCATCTGTAGAAGGATCAAAGTAGAAAGAGATGAAAATACCACATATAATACACATTGGATTTCTAAATATCAAAATGTTTCGCTCAGAAATAAAAAAAAAAAAAAAAATCTCCCTTTTTAAGTGAACTAGAATGATTAAAATGTAATAATTTCAGCCACAAAACTAGTGAGTGCAAGTTTGAATACCTACCTAAGTCCCAACATGCAATGTGGACTCACCTTATTAGCTCATAATCAAGAAATAAAATGGTATGTGAATAGTGGTTGTTCCGAAAATATGACTAGGGACAAAAGAAAATTCCTTTCGCTAAAAGAAAAGGACTGAGGAAACAATGTCACCTTTGGAAACAATGCTGGAGCAAGAATCAAGGGTAAAGGTGTAGCTAGTCTTGATAAAAGGCCAGAAGCACACAATGTGATGTATGTAGAAGGTCTCAAGCACAATCTCTTGAGTGTTAGCCAAATGTGTGATAATGGCTATGATGTGACCTTTTGATCTAAATACTATGAGATCGACAACATGAAGAATGGAAAAATGGTGGGAAAAGAAATTAGAACCCACAATAATGTATTTGTGTTTGACAATTGTAGGGTTAACTACTATTTAAGTAAAACAAGTGAAGCACGGTTGTGGCACAAGTGGTTTGGGTATATGAATTTTGACATTTTTATAAAGGTTAGTAAGATGGGAGAAGCGAGAGGATTACTCAGACTGTCAAGGCCTAATAACTCAATCTACAAGTAATGTCAATTTGGCAAACAGACTAGGACTCATTTCAACTCAAAAGAGTTCTCCGCATCCAGTCCTCTGGAACTCATTCAGACAGACATTTGTGGCCCAACTATAGCAAAAATCTCAAAATGAGAGAGGTATTTCATGTTTCTCATTGATGATTTCACCAGAGCCACTTGCATTTTCCTCTTAAAAGAAAAATTGGAAGCATTCAAGCATTTCAAGAAGTTTAAAGCTCAAGTAGAAAATGAGAAGAGTTAAAGATAAAATTCTTAAGATCAGACAGAGGGGGAGAGTACACCTCAAGATAATATAAGGAATTCTGTAAAGAGCATGACATCAAGAGGCAATACTCAGTGGCTATAACTCCACACCAAAATAGAGTAGTAGAGAGGAAGAACACAAAAATCTAATAAATGGCCAGAGAAATGTTGGATGAAGCAAGAGTGTCTCACATATTCTTGGGAGAAGCATCCCAGGGAGTAGTATATCTATCAAACAGAACTCAACTCAGTCTTAATAGTGATAAAACTCCCTATTGTTGAAAAATATAGGGCATTAGTATTAGTTGATTTCTCTTCTTTGGTGATTGCTTGTGAATGATTTTTAGTTGATTAGATAAGGATATTATTCTGTTAGTTTATTAGTGTTCTTCTTCATCAAATAGTAACCAATGCATGAACATAAATAGACAAGAGACACAACATTTAGGCTATGAATCAATGCCAAAACCTCTTACTCTTTGAGAGGAAAACTCACACAAATTCTTCTTATATAGATTCCAATTGATGTATACCAAGGCCAAGACCCATAAGCTATTTTCCATTCCGAGAACAAGATATATATCCTTTGTATAATCAACCTACTTCTTGGTTCTTCTTCGACTTTGACCTTCATGGCATCATCAATATATTATTATTGTCATCCTTCTTGTTTTCATATTATCTACACCTTAATTCTATAATGGCATTGAGCCATTTCTCTTAACATAGCACTGCTATGCTTCATTTGAATATAGCAATGAAACGTATACTTAGAGCCTACATAATCACTGTAATATGCAACTACTTCATGGCACTGAGAAGTGGTCTTTGTTATGGCACCATATTGTGATTTATTCTTGAAACTGTAGCCTTCGTATTCTTTCTAAAATCATTAACCGAACTGTATGTATCACTGTAGTCACCATATTTATATGAAATTACCATAGTGCTTTTATACCTGAATTCCAAAGGGATCCATTATTCTCTTAGTTGCACTAGTATTCGAACTATTCACTGTAGCTTTTGACTGAGGTCACACATATGTCCAAACTTCTTTCTATAACCTTATCTAAATTACAAACAGATTTATGAATGCTTCTATGTTCTGCCCATCCAAAAAACTCAGAGAGGCATGTGAAAAATCTCTTACTATGGAATAGGCTGAGGTGGGTATATATAGTAGTTTGTTCATCAATATAAGTTGACATGAGTTGATGAACATGTGTGTCACCATAATGTGAGCTGAAATGAGTTATTATTTCATCTTACAGAATGACATAGCAAGAGGAGTATTTTGCTTATCTTTGGATGGCTATTTGCTAGAATACAATTGACATGACATTGACCCTTTGACAAATCCTAAGCCTCTCAATGGGAGACATCTAAAAATAAACTTGCTTATGAAACCTATGAAACAAGAAATTACAAAATAATTTTATTTTATTATTTGCATCATTTACAAAATCACAATGTCATTATGAAGACCGAACCTAGTCACATTTTATAACACTCCCTCTTAACTAGGGAAGTATTCATAATGGTACTTCGTCATTCTCAATCTGAAGAATTTCTCATAAGAAGAATTTGGATTTGTAACTCATTGTATAGCACCATATCGACCAACATTTTTACATAGAAAGGTCTTGATGAACAACTCCAACTCTCCACAAGATCTGAGCTCCATGTTGGTGAGACTAATGGTTTATAGACACACTCATCATTGTCTCTCTCATAACATACCCCAGTTGGGTTCTCTTAGGGCATGCTCTATGACGACTATTCTTATCTTGGACTCCCCAGTCCTCAAAGAATATTGGTCCTCCATGACTACTCTTTCATGGGATGCCCTATCTCACCCCTGAAGAGTCTTGGTTGCCAACTGATTACGCAATCCTTGATTCATTCTTCCCAGGTGAAGATGAGAATGACATGTCTATCTCTCCTTCTCAAACCAGGAGGACATATTCCATTAAAGGAATTCAATCATTCCTATCACAAAGGAATGTACCTAAGCTCCCTGATTAGGAATTTTCCATGTTTCGTCCAAGTAAGAAACTTATTTTTAGGCTCCCTCTTAACTACAGACTTATTGCAACTCCTTAGATGGAAATCATGAAACAACCAATTTCTTGAAGAGCTCCTTCCTTTCATGTCATGAATTTCTTCTTCTTAATGATTCTTCATCTTTGGGAATTTATACATAGGGAGTAGATCATCCATCAATTTTATCCATGAGTTAGTCATGTCCTTAACTCATTAGAAAGTGATCCATTAAATTTTCCATCTCTCTTTTCTTCATGTCATTTTTCTTTCATGCCATATGTTTTGGAAGGACATTACATCCTTCTATATCGTCTGTTTGGAAGTCATCCACATATTTTTCTTTGGCAGCCCTACATAATCCCATCTAGTTATTAGTTCAAAAATAAATGAACACTTTAATTCAAAATAACCTTTGTGATGATCTTTCAACATGACATCTTCTTGTAGATATCAACATCCTGCATACATATTCACACATCTCCCACTGATATCCATTTTCAAGGGTCTCTATATTTTTCTAACTTGCATCAGAGTCTTCACATCCTTCGGGGAGATATTTCAGTCAAATCTTCTTGGACTTCGGATGTTGAATTCCTTCTACCTATGTTGCATATTATCGTGATCTCTTCCTATTGTTTCACACACTTCATTCCCAAGAGATTCCAATCATATTTCCTCAATCGTAGTCAACCACCTCATACTTCATATGAGTACATATTATGTTGATTTCATCTAGTGTGACTCATTCCTTCCGATATTATTTCATAGGAGGAGATTCCTTTCCTTTGATCATGCTTCTTAAAATAGAAGTAGTGATCATTGTTACCTGCAACCATGCGACATGACTTTATAATATTATATACAAGCATGCATACCTTGTTTACCTTTAGGTCATCTAGGATTCTTTAAACAACTTGCATGATTGAAAATATCTTCAACCCTTTGATCTGCTTCATATCTCATGTAATCATACCATCCTCCCATGAACTCCACAAGCTAGAGTTCCTAATGAAACACTTTCTTCTTTTGTATATTAGTGAATCTCCAATGCAGTATTATTATTTTATTATAGCCATATTCTATAGAGGTTTAGGAGCTATGACAAGAACTTCTGTGATGGAGACTATCTTAACATAGTGGAGATCCCTTACTTCCTCTTTTCTTGGACTTCTTTTCTTTGGCTCTTCTTCTTTGGTGATATGGGCTTCTTCTCTTCTTATTTTTATATTGTCTCTTTAGGAAAATATTTCATGTAATCACCATAGCTTTTACATCCATTGCATTGAACCTCAGTTATGCTCTTCTTTCTTTTCTAAGGACCAAAATTTTCCAAACTTCCTTTCCTTCTAGTAAATCTTTGTGTCCTTTAACCTTCAACACCTTTTCCCTTAACTTGACTTGTTCTATCGTTCATAGAAACCATAAGTTGTCGAATGAGGTAACATTCTTATCCTCATGGATATATACTATCCTTGATCATCAGCTATTGCATTATAAATCAAGGATGATTATCTTCTTATCATCTCTCCCACATCTCGTAGTTGATATCTTATGAAGATATCCCTTCATCCTTTGATACCTTTAGTTTTGTGCAAATCAGATCTAAGTTATGTGACCTTGTTTACTGCATCTTCAGAGAATATTCTTATATACATCTGTTTGATGTCTCCAATGATGCTATATGAGGGGACCTTTCATAAGAATCCCTTTCCATGAATTTAGAGGAGACCTTTCCATTGATATGTTCAATGACTTCACTTTATTTGAGGACTATATCTATCCTCCTTTTCAATTCAAGGAATTTCAATGACCCATCTCACTTATAGATCTCCTTCAAAATACGAAGTCATTTTACCAAATCTATTAAAGAATGAAATATACTTAATTCATGAGTGAAGCTGAAATCTTCTTGATTACTTTGACAATGGTTGAAGAAGATGTATTTGTTGCTTCCTTGGATGATATTCTTCAAGGGAAAGGAGAGGAACCTTTCTTGAATGAGAGGGAACTTGCCTCATAGGTTTGATGATAATGCCTTCTTTCTTTCAAGATAGTTCAACTACTTTGGTAGTGAATGACTACAGATCAAAATTTCTACTAGGGTATCAACTTTCTTGAAGATGATGTGATCTTCATATTTAAAGTCCTTTGAGCCACCTTTCTTTGTAGATAACTTGATGAGTTTTTTTGTGGTATTTTGATGATGATTAGAGGATCCAAAACTTTTTATATAGTGTTTTATCCTTCAATGTAGATGTTTATCTTTTTCTTTGATAACCTTCGACTTGCTTTGATGCCTTTCTTGAAACTTGATCCTTGAGTGTTTCCTTGACTAGATGCCATTCCTTTGACTTCAACACCTTCGCTCTGATACCATGTTGAGAAATATAGGAAATTAGTATTGGTTGATTTCTTTGCATTGGTGTCTGCTTGTGAATTCTTTTTAATTGATTAGATAAGGATCTTCTTCTTGTTAGTTTATTATTTTTCTTCTTCATAAAAGAGTAAACAATGCATGAACATAAATAAACAAGAGACACAGCATGTAGGCTATGAGCCAGGGCTAAAAGGTCTTACTCTTTGAGAAGAAAACCCACACAAATTCTTCTTATAGAGATTCCAATTGATGAATACCAACATCAAGACCCCTGATCTATTTTCCACTCCAAGACCAAGACACATATCCTTTGGACAATAAACCTCCTTGGCTCTTCTTCGACTTTGACCTTTATGGCATCATTAAGATATTCTTCCTGTTGTCCTTTTTGTTGTCATATTATCTAGACCTTACTTCTCTGATGCACTTGGCCATTTCTTAGAACATATCACTGATATACTTCTTCTTGAGATAGCACTGAAACTTATATTGAGAGCCTACATAATCACTGTGATATGAAACTACTTCATAGCACTGAGAAATGGTCTTTTTCATGGCACAATACTGTGATTTCTTCTTGAGACTGTTTCCTTCATATTTTTTTTGAAATCATGATACTGAATCGTATGTATCACTCTAGTAACCACAAGGATCTGAAATTATCAGAGCGCTTTGATACCTAAATTGTAGAGGGATCCATTATTCTCTTGGTTGCACTAGTATTCAAATTGTTCGTTATAGTTGTCCACCAATGTCATGGAGATGTTCAAACTTCACCTTATTTGAAATACAAAGATATGTCTAAGTGCCTCTCTATTCTTCCCGTTTGAAAAACTCAGAGACGTATGTAAAAATTTGTACTGTGGAATAGGCTTAGAAGGGTATATATAGTAGTATGTCCATCAATATAACTTGACATGATTTGATGAATAGGTATGTCAACATAACATGAGGCGACATGACTTATTGTTTCATGTTGTAGGCTAACATAGGAAGAGGAGGATTGTGCTTGTCTTTGGAGGGCTATTTTTAGAACACAATTGACATGGCATTAACATTTATCAAATCCTAAGGATCTCAATGGGAGCCATCTAAAAATAAAATTCTTTCTCATGAAACCCATGAAGCAAGGCATTACAAAATAATTTTATTTTATTCTTTGCATCAATTACAAAATCACAATGTCATTATGAAGACTAAACCTAGTTACATTTTACAAACCTATGAGTTATGAAAGGGAAGACCTACATTAGTTAAACATCTCAAGGTGTTTGGAATAAAGTTCTTCATCAAAAGGAAAGATAAGAATCCTAGAAAGTTTGATTCACATGTTGACGAAAGGATTTTGCTCGGGTACTCTACTCGAAGGAAACGATATAACTGTTACAACAAGCAAGAAAAGAAGATTGAGGATTTCATTGAAATAATAGTATATGAAGTAGGTTCACAACCTAAGTCCTCTAAAATAAATATGAACTCAAATTTTGAAGAAAGTTCAGACCTAAGGTTTGTTGATCTGGAGGAAACAAATTCAGAGAGTGAAGATGAGGAAGAAAACACAACTTCAAGACCAAGGACACTTTCCAAGTATGTACAAAAAGAACATCCTAAGAGTTAGATAGATGGAGATTAAAGACATGGTGTCCAAATTAGGAGGAAACTTGTTGGACTTAGAAGTCATGCGAATATGGATCTATTATCATAGATAGAACCCAAGAACCTCTATTAAGGAAGTGTAGACAAGTTCTCAGTGAAAGTTATGAATGAAGAACTTGATTAGATTTAAAAGAAGAACACTTCGGAGCTTGTTCAAACACCTAGAGAGAAAAATGTTATTGAAACAAAATGGGTTTTTTAGAACAAAATGAATGAACAAGGTCAAGTAATCAAGAAAAAATCTTGATTGGCCTACAAAGGGTATTCCCAAATAGAAGGGGTAGACTTTGAAGAAACCTTTGAATGAGTAGCTTAACCAGAAGTGATTATGATATTTCTTTGCATTTCTCAAAGGTGATTTAGAAGAAGAAGTTTACATTGAGCAGCCAAAAGGATTTATACCCACCTTCAATGAAGGGTTCGTATGCAAACTGATGAAGGCCATGTATGGACTAAAAAAGGCTCGAGAGCTTGGTATGAAATGATGGATAAGTACCTTCAGCACCAAGGGTTTAAGAAAGGCGCAATTGATACTAACCTATATGAAAATTTTGAAGGCAACTATCTACTAATAGTAGTTGTGTATGTGGATGATATAATATTTGGTAGCGATATGAAATAATTGGGGAATCGATTTGCAAAGAGTATGCAAACAAAATTTGAAATGTCCATGATCAGAGGGCTTTCCTTCTTCTTGGGTTTGCAAATTACTTAGTCTCCAAAAGGATTATTTATATCCAAATTCAAATATCTCAAAGAAACTCTATACAAATTTGGGCAGGAAGATTGTAAACAAGTCAACACACCCATGACTATAGGCTGCAAGTTCTACAAAGAAGATGGAACACCACTGGTAAATAAAATTGAATACGGATCAACAATAGTAAGCTTATTGTATCTAAAAAATTCAGGGCCATATATCATGCAAGAAGTCGGGCTTGTGGCTAGATATCAGGCTTTCCCATGCAAGAGTCATGTTGTTGTTGCCAAGAAATTTTCAAATATCTTCAAGGAAGATCAGAATATGAACTATGGTATGCTTAGATTGAAGAATTCAAGTTTAAGGTCCACATGTATGCAGATTAGGTTGGACGCCTTGATGACATTAAGAGTCCTTTTGTTGCAGCTTTCTTCTTGGGAAAAGGCTTGGTGTCATGGGTTAGCAAGAAATAAGCCTCGATTTCTTTGTCAATTGTTGAAGTACAGTATATTTTCATTGCTACCTATTGTACGCAGATAATATGGATGAAGCAAATCTTGAAATATATTTAGGTAGAGTTGAATGATCCCATTCCAATAATGTGTGACAACACAAGTGCCATCATCATCTCCAAAAATCAAGTCATGCATTCAAAGACTAAGAATATTCCTATCAAGTTCCATTTCTTGAGGGAACAAGTTGCAGCCAACACTATCAGACTTGAATATGTGGCCACTAAAGAGAAATTGGTAGATATTTTTAACAAGCCATGGAAAGAGAACCATTTGAATATCTCATGCAACTTATAGGAGCTGTGACTCCTCCATCCAAATGAATTAATTTAGGTAGGTGGTGGAAGTGACTCAGCATGTGGAACTCATCGGAGAGTAGGTTGCAATGGATCAGGTGGAGTATTCGAGAAGTATTCCTTGCCACTGATGTCAAAGGGGAAGATGATTGGCATCAGAGTAGATAATTCCTAGCCTGGGGGGGGTGTATGATTTTTCCATCAATGCCAAAGGGGGAGATTGTTGGACAATTGGTGGTGTATGGGTGGTTGTGTAAGTGTTGTCATTGATGTCAAACATGAGTCAGTAGGATGATTGGGCTTTCAAGAGGAATCCCATTATTGTTGGAGTATTATGTAGAAAATAATCATAGTAGTAGGCTTACTGGAAAAGCCATAAAATGATGACTACATTGACGAACCAAATTGAATTATATGGAAGATGTAGAATTAATGTAGAGAATCATCGCAGTGGTAGGGTTACTGAAGAAGCCATAAAATGACCAGTATTGTGCTTGAGAGTTCAAATTTCCAAGCACAGGAAGAAGAGTCAAGGAGTAAAGTGTGGAAAATAGTTTACAACGATCTTACAGGTAGCAAACTCAGAGCCTACATCAAGCCCTATCCAATGCAAAGTTCTCTGAAAGAGTTTTCTAATGATATGCAGAAGTCCAAAAATGGACTCTTGGATCAAAATATATGGTATGCCGAAGTCCAAGAATTTGAAGCCTTCGGAAGGAAAGAATATCGGGGCAGACAACATATCAGATATCAAGCATACTTGATATCGGGATATCAGAGCAGGTCGAATATCGGATATTAGAACCCTGGAGACCAGCACATCGGGGCATCAGCGTATCGGAGTATCCGAACTTCTTAAGAAAGGAACATTTTGAAGTTAGAATATCTAATAGTTTCAATAAGTACTAGAAAGCACCAAGGAATTGCCGAATAAAATTAACAATGGATCTAGTTGCAAAAATAAGGTTTGATGGGCCCTATTCTTTCTCATCTGCTAGGACATATGGCAGCATAATATTGGCTTCAAGAATCTGCAGTGACATATGACATCAGCATGATGTGGTAGTATGACACGACACATGATAGGTTGATTCAATGTTATTGGGTGGCCTAATATGCCAGATCTATGTGAGATGTGTCATTGAAATGAAGTCATCACATGGAGTAATCACATTATATCAAAGGTTCCCATATCGACGGATGAAGACCTTGTAACTTTAATGTATATGGTTTTCGAAAATTTACATTGGAAGGGGTTTATAATATTGGGTTGGATTTTGATCATGAGAATCCAAATAACTAAGGACATAGAGCAGTTAGCAAAGGAAGATTGGCCCCCAGTAGAAACGAAATGCCTTAGCACCTAAAATCTAAGCCGCAAGTTACAACTCTTGGTCCCATGGAGGAGAAATTCTCAAGGAGATAAGGATCAAAGGAGCTAAGGAAATTGAGGTTGATAAATATCATAACGTTCCATCTCTGTGAAGTTAAGATATGGTGTTTCTTTGATGATTCTCTGTTAAAGTAGTATAATGAAGTTAAAGGGAATATGGGTCGAAAGTGGTGAAATTGAGTGCAAGATTAGTGGAGTTGATCCTTGAAATGGGTTAAAACCCACAGAAGACTCTGTAACAAGGAATCGAGGACAAAATTTATGGAAGAGACAAATTTTGGGTGAATGGAGGCAGTAATCAACTACTTCCTGTGCACGAATGCCTATGTTAAATGAGAATTAGGTAGGCCACCTCTGTGAACTGTCAAGTTTTGTGGAGTGATAAATGAGAATGGGGCTCTTGGAAGAGTGTGCAGGTCACTTAAGAATTAATTTCTTAGCATGGAGCTCTACGCAGTCAGAAAACAAAGAACTGCAAGGTCCATCTCTAATTTGGTATTGTGACAAGAAACTACAAGGGGACACAACAACATAAAAGGAAGCCATGCCGATGTACAGTTCGGTAGTTAAGGTATAAACAACAAATATTGCCTTATGTAGAGTGCCTCAATGAAACAAAACCATCGCTTGTAATTGAGGAGATGTGGAGTTGAGCAGATTGCGAGATTTCAAAGAAGAGTGTGGTGTGCAAAGAGACAGCGAGGTCGAAGCACCAAAGAGCATACTCTGTGAGACACCAGTAAGCATAGGAAGAGTAAAGTTTGGAGAAGGTTGAGGGTAGTGCTGAAGAGCAGTCAATAGAGAGCCCTTGACAGAGGAGGTATAGTGTAGAAGAGGTGTTGCTGTGAGAAACAAATAGAGATAAACTACATGAGAGCACAAAAGTTAGAGTGCAGAAGTTGAATCCGCAAACAACCATTTTTGCTATCTTGCTTAAAATATTGTATGCCTCTGTTTTCAATTTGAAAATTGTATGAAATAGTAGAACGATGGCAGGAGAAATTTGGTTCTTGTACACTTAAATGATTGGTGCCTTTTGGCAATTTGGTGCTTTCTTATGAAAGGTGGTTAGTGCCTCTTGTGAGTGGGTGCTCACAAACAAACATATGTAATTAAGTGGGTGCTTAATATACATCATAAACAAACAAAAAATTTGGTGGTTTTACCCTCTGGGTTTCCACGTGAAAAACATTGTGTCAAATGTGTGTGTGACAATCATGTGATTGTTGTATGAACATGTGTGTTTTAAATAGTTGATTCACTGCTTTTACGAATGAATGATCTCACAAGTAAAAGAATATAAGAATTAATTGTAAGCATAATAGAAAAAGGAAAGAAATTCACAATTATTGTTTCACGCCCTCCTCTCAAGAATTCCTTATTTCAATGGGATACATTCTAAAAATGATCAAAATCTAAATGTCAATGCTTGGGAATACTAAAAAACCATGTTTTCATCAGTGAAAAATACCACTAAACTTCTGGAAAAATGTAAACTAAGCTTTCCAATGAATTTCTTCGGGCACCCTTATTATAGGGTTGACTTTGGTCTTGGTATTCTACAAGTATGATCCAACATAGTGGCAAAAAAAAATTAAAATTGAATTTCCAAATGGTAGGGACGGGACTTGGAATTTGACTTCACCCCTATGGGATTAGTTGGTGTGGGAATATGCAAATGGGTTTTGTGGCCTGTGCTCCAATCATCCTCATCTTCTACACTTGTATTAGTTAAGGGAAAACTTTGGCTTTCTTTATCCTTTCAATTTGTATGCTTGGCTATTCCACTAGGATGCATGAGAATGTGCCAGCTTATGAGGCTGACTTCCTCTCATTAATCCCAACATTTTTATGGAAAGGAAAAACCTTTATTTGCAACTTTTTTTTTTTCACCAACTAACACCTTACCACCCTACTAAAGACTTACTATAAACTAGTTTCTTTGGATATACATGAAAAAACTCATTCAGAGTGGAATCAAGAAATTTAACTTATGGGTGAGCTAAAAAATGTGACTTGAACTAGTTAGCATAATCACCTAACTTAGATTTAAGGTAATCCCACACAAAATTGGAATACCTCGGCACAAGACTAATGTCACTATAAAATTTCTTAGAAATAGGAGTCAAGCATGAATTGGCATACTAATGCTACAAGTCGATGTCGTAGATTATGAGAATTTGATACCAGAGATAAGAGAGACAACAAAAAAACAAAGGAAAATGCTATGAAAAAAAACACTTGAATTTGCAAACTAGTGAGTTTGAAAAGAATGCTTGTTTTTACTGTTTTAGAATTAGGGGAAAGAACCCAACTCAAGTTTATCCCAAAGGATATTCATAATTGTAAACATGAATGACAACTAATTGCTAAGAATGAAGGAGATGACAAGGAAAGGGACACGTGAAGTGTAAATGGGTAGTGTTCACAAGATTTGAGTGGTCAAACTCTGATAAAAATGTTTGTTGTCGTATGATAAAAAAAATCGTTAAAGGAATCTATAATTACTTGTAGGTATAATAGGTTGATGACCACAAAACTAGAGGGTGTGGAAAGTGAGACACTGTGGTTCAGAAATAATCAGTCAAGGAATAAATACGCCTACTCTAGTACCATGATAAACAATGATGTAAATACACAAAAAATAGATAAATGTGTGATCCATTCTATTGACATGATGTACATATTAATACATTTGTTTTGACCTTTCATTTCATATTCCAAGAGGTCTCTTGGACTTCCATAGTAGTTCACATTTGTCCAAACCAACTCTAATGGATTACGTGTCCAATAGTTTCTTGTAATATAATTCTTTATATGGTTAATGATGTAAGTTCACTTTCTAGTTAATCAATACCAAAATCAAACTAGGTTGGATGAGTCAGCTTTACAAATGTACGAGGAAGGATGATATTGTGAGATCTGAGACTTTTGTGATGCATATTGTAGATAAATGTCTTTTGGATTAATCATATCATTAGGATTTGGTTGACGTTTCTTAGCAAGTAATGTGGTTCATCCTCGGGACAAGGTGAAAAAATCATACAATCTTCATGAATAAATAACAAGGATGCATCATTGCCCAAGGAAAGTTGTTGAAAACTAGCCGTTGGAGATTAGTTAGACAAGTAGATAAAAATTCTAAAAGGGTAGACAGGAATTGTTTAATATTCTAAATTTAGTTATAAAATAGATGTCAGGAGTACTAATAATAGTAATATATTGTCAATAAAATTAAGAATAAGTTATTCATAAAAATAGTTGTTATTAAATATATAACAACTATATATTATAATGAATAAGGTTATCAAGTTTAGTTCCAACATATTCTATATTATAATGAATAAGGTAAAGAGAGGTTAAGATAAGGTTTCAAAATATTCTAAAAGGGTATGAATTAACTAATATTATAAATTTAGTTAGAAATTAGAAGTTAGGAGTACAAATAATATATCGTTAAGAATAATCCATAAAATTAATAAGAGGGTTAGAATAAGTTATAAATAAAAATAAAAATAGTTGTTAGGAGTTTATAAATAATATTAAATACTAATATAGTTTAGATCCAAAATATTATATATTATAAAGTATAAGGTAAAGAGAGGTTAAGAGTAGGTTTCAAAATATTATATATATAATGAAGTAATTATGATCTTAATAATTGATTTTAACTAAGTTAGAAATAGATCAAAAACTAAATCAAAATAAAGATAAAGGGATAACATATGTTATAAATATATAAAGAAAAAGATCTTTAATATAAATTACTTAGGAGCTTGAGAATTTATTATTATTATGTTAAATAATAATATGATATAAATATATAAAGAAAAATGGAAAGAGGGAAAAAAATATAAAATGGGAAAGAGACAAGAGGATCATAAGGAGAGGGTCGGAATCCAACTTTTACTTAATTTCCAACCATCATATCTATTGATATTTCTAGCATGCCTCTCAGTCTCAATAACGCTTCCTATGGTGGAAGTGATCAACCCTAGCAATGACTCTAGATTCCTCAATATAGAAAGGGTGCTTGAATTTCTTTGCATGCTCAGTTAGAGTTCATGAGTGGGAACGATTGTGCCTTATATCTGCATCGCACTCATGGATCCTTTGGTTAATCGATCGACCCATTTCTCCAATATATGGAATACCACAGGAAATGGAACAAAGTAAATGCCTTTCATGTTCTTTAGGTCGATCGAGTATTTTACTGAACCAAGAGAATTTATAATGTTCCTTAGAGGCTTGAACAACGAAGAAACATTATTCCATCTAAGGATATGGGAAATCCTATGAGTGGTCCCTTGATTAAATGGTAGGTGAACCTTGGAGATAGGTGTTGGCATTATGGCACAAGTTTGGAGCTATGGCACAGGTGTTGTCCTTGATGGAAACTCCCTTTGGTAACAGATCTCAGTTCAGGCACTCAGAAAGAAGAAAAAGACATATACGCCGTTTCATCTAGACGAAGGCGCGTATACACGCGGGTTATTCATTACAAAAGTGCGTATATGTTGGGGATCATTCTTTTGGTCCATGGTAGTTAGTTCTTAGGAATTGAACTTATGTTTTGGACCATGGCATCTCGTCAGATATGTTGATCCCTAGTTTTGGGTTCATGATATAGAAATGTTATGGTTTTGGACCATGGTATTGAGGAAGGCCTAAGACTATAAAAGAGGAAGGAGATCATGTGGCAAATGATCATCCAGATTATTATTGAATATCTGATAAAGTGTTAGAGCTGGTATATTGGTAATTGGGTGGTGATGCAGATTTGGATCTAAATGAAGGAGGAACCCTAGCGCAAAAGGAAGGATAAGTTCTATTCATGGGTCATAATCTTTAATCTTGAATGATAGTATCTTTAAATGATTTTGATCTGCTAGATGTGGCGCTTGCTTGATCTATAAGTCTGATAATCTGGGTTAATTAGTGATTGAATATCTAGAAGAATGAATTATCCTTTATAGATCTGTACGCAGGTTCAGAGAAGTGAAGACGCGTATACACGCAGGTTTAGTGAAGTCATATCGCGTATACGCAGGTTGTCCGATACGCAGATGCGTATGCACGCAGGTTTCAGGCTGTTGAAATAGCGTATATGCTTTAAGCTATGGTCTAGCTGCCTCTGTTTATAACTGCTGTGTTCTGGGTTCTGTTTCTGTTGTGTAGTTTCTGGTACTGTGTTTTGGGTACAACTGTCAGAGAAGTATCTACTTGATCTGATTGGTGAAAAGGAGATTGGTTGATGGAGAAATGCTTGATGATTGATTGATGTTCATGGATCCAGTTTGAAAATTTATGAAACGTGGTCCCTGGAAGAAAGAGAAGGTTGTAGCCTTCTGTAGGCCAGCACCTACGTACTAGTATCTTGGCTAGTACAAGAGATAAAGGGGGTTGTAGCTCCCTTCCAAGAGAAGATGGAAAATGAGAGAGATTTGTAGCTCTCTGTAGGTTGCAGCCTACGTACTGGTAAAGGACTGCACTAGTACATTGTAAAAAGAAGTTTCTAATTGAAAGAATGATAGAGACGAATTGCAGTAGGTGGTTTTCTCCCACATTGGGTTTCCACCTTATATCTTGTGTTCTTATGTGTGATTATCTTTCTGCTCTGTTTTACTGTCTCTGGTTACTGGTTATTTGATTCTACATCACATATTAACAATCATCATCAGGAAGTTAAAGTAAATTAAAGGTATGCTTTGTATACGCGGGTTTCCTTCTGAATAGTTGCGTATATACGCGGTTTTAATTAACTAAAGTAGCGTATACAATTTGGTTTTAGAAAAGGAATATTTGACCTGATAATACTGATTCACCCCCCCTCTCAGCATTATTTTCAACAATTGGTATCAGAGCAGGTCCTTCTGAAGAAGCTTGATCGCTAGAAGGAAGATCTTTCATCAGGAGAAACTACAAGAGGGAAGCATCAATCAGGCCACCGGTTTTTGATGGGACAAACATCATATACTAGAAGGTAAGAGTTACTGCCTATCTTCAATCTCTGGGTACTGAAGTCTGGGATATCATAGATACAGGGTATACATTTCCAGCATCAACTACCATAGATCCGGCTGAGAAGAAGAAATACGAAACGAATGCAAAGGTGGTCAATACTCTATTAGGATGCCTATCATAATCTGAATTTGTCAAAGTCATGCAGTATAAATCTGCTAAGGAAATATGGGACAAGATTGTTCTGAGCTATGAAGGAGATGATCAGGTAAAACGTGCAAAACTTCAAACCCTCAGAATTCAGTATGAAAATCTCAGAATGTACATTGATGAAAGTGTGGCTAACTATTTTCTTCATGTAGATGAGATTGTTAATTCTGTGAAAAAATTGGGTGAAGAAATAAAGGAAGCTATTGTAGTTGAAAAAGTTCTAAGATCTTTGTCCCCTAGGTTTGAATCGAAAGTTTCTGCAATAGAAGAAAAGGAGAACCTTCAAAACCTTAAAATGTCACAGCTGTATGGAATTCTAACTGCTTATGAGATGAAGAAAGGAGGACCATCAGATAGGAGAGAAGCCGCCCTCAAAGCATCTGGCAAAGGAGACTACTATGAGTTTGGACACATATCAGAAGAAGAAGAAGAATTAAATTTTGTGAAAGATCTTCAACGAGGCACTGGACGATTCTGAGGTAAGTTACCATTCAAATTCTTTGCTTGTGGAAGAGTAAGACACTATGCTGCCAAATGTCCTCACAAGGATAAGATTGACAAGGGGAAGGAACCTGTTAGAAGGTACAAGAAACATAATGAAAATAAGAAAAGCTATTACACTCACGAAGATAGTGATGGACTATCAAATAGCGATGAAGATGAACGAGGTAATCACTA
>APFE031723610.1:29788-55994 GCA_000404065.3 Pinus taeda
AAGTTTCTAATTGAAAGAAAGATAGAGACGAATTGCAGCAGGTGGTTTTCACCCACATTGGGTTTCCACCTTATATCTTGTGTTCTTGTGTGTGATTGTCTTTCTACTCTATTTTACTGTCTCTAGTTACTGATTATTTGATTCTACATCACAGATTAACAATCATCATTAGGAAGTTAAAGTAAATTAAAGGTTTGCTTTGTATACGCGGGTTTCCTTCTGAATAGTTGTGTATATACGCGGTTTTAATTAACTGAAGTAGCGTATACAATTTGGTTTTAGAAAAGGAATATTTGACCTGATAATATTGATTCGACCCCCCCTCTCAGTATTATTTTCAACAATAGGATCAACACGAGATGATACTTCAAGGAGATGATATTTCTCGTAATCTAGGTGGTTTTCATCAAAGATTCTCAAATCATGGGTAGCAAGTTACCCTTTTCCAATAAACTTGTAACAATCATGTATATGATGTTTTTTTTTGTTATCTCCCTTTTAGTAATTTTTTTTATTTTTTTTTAAATGTTGAAATACTTTTTACAATTTACCATAACCTAAAGTAAAAATAAAACTAAAAAAGTATGCTTGTGGTAGCTCAATTAGCAATGGTTGTGGAAATGAAGTCTCACCGAACTAGAAGTCTTGGGTTCAAATATCATGCTATCCCCTCAATCGGGGTAAGAAGTTGGGCATGATGAATACGTAGTCCTATTGTGTCAATTTTCATTTAATTAATGAGAAAGTTTATGATCAGTGAGTGTCAAACTAATTGGGGACAATCAAGGAAAATCTTCAGTTTCTTTAAACACTAAAATAAAAACACGTACTGAGACAAAAAAAAATGTTTTTCTTTTAACTAATGAGAAATTTTATCATGAATTAGTGTGAAACTTATTGGGGACAATTGTTACGACTGTGATTGATGATTGCAAAGTGATTCATCACATAAGAAAAACACTTATTGAGACAATTTTTTTTTTCTTTTAATTAATGAGAAAGTTTATCATGAATTAGTGTCAAACTAATTGGGGCCAATCATTACGACTATGATTCATGTTTGCAAAATGATTCATCACATTTGTATTCAAGGGAAATCTTCAGTTTGCTTAAACAGTAAAAGAAAAGAAGTTATTGAGACAAAAAATCATTAAACACTAAAAGAAAAACACTTATTGAGACAAAAACAAGTTTTTCTTTCAATTAATGAGAAAGTTTATCATGAATTAGTGTCAAACTAATTGGGGACAATCATTATCGCTATGATTCATGAATGCAAAGTGATTCATCACCTCTGTATTCAAGGAAAATATTCAGTTTCCTTAAATACTAAAAGAAAAACATTTATTGAGAAAAGTTTTACGTTGTACTCCAAAAACAATGTACATCAAAAATTTATGTTTCTAACTCCTTTCCATTATTTTAGTAGTTAATAAATTATAAATGAAATATCCATATTATTATAAAACGTTTTTATCACTAATCTCTTTTTTGATCCACTAAATTACTGAGGTGTTTTAATAAATGAATAGTTTTAGCATTTAGGATGAGGTTTAAATTAAAAAATACAATTTTAAGTCAATATTTCTATCAATTAATGTGTAAGTATAACTTTTGTTTGGGTATGAGACCTAAGCCAAGAGGTTAAGACCTCGGAGATATGCCATGAGTGAAAGCATGCCTTTTAAAGATAATTAAAGTTGGCATGCTTTTTCTTGAATCAGTTAACTTACATTTACAAATAACAACTAATAATAGGTATCCTACTGAATTATAATATATTTTCCCACTATTTAAAAAAACAACTTTATTGTAAAATTTGTATTAAAAAATTATAATAAATATAATTATCCATGCGAGCAAAAATGTCTCACACGATTAATTCCGGAGGAGTTGAAACATATTCCATGATCATTCATGCCGGTGGAACTTTAAACTTGTGGATACTTGTGGTGATGACTTTAAAGGAAAGTTTCAGAATTAATCGTCTATTATAACATGATCAAAGCTTCCTTCCCAGAATCCCGGCTCAATAAAGACATAGTGGCACGGATCACTTCGTAATTTATGCTTGCAGTGTACACCTGTACGCTCAGATGAACTGGTCGGTGCCAACAACTGAAGGACGCAGATAAAACTACAACCAAAAACTAACGGAGGAAATGGTGTGCGATTTTTCACCAAAATGAAGATGTTTGAAGCGGATTTCCTGTCATTACATGAAATACCATGTCAAAAACGAATCCCTCATTCCCGAAAGACGACCTCGTGACAATACCTATATATCATGCCCTCCCTCGTCCTTCACAACCATTCACCTCATTTCTGAGGAAGCGAAAGGATCGACTCTATACACTTTCTGTGACACAAATTTGCACTACTATCCCTTTCAGAACTCCTACCTTTACATAATATGGATTGATTCAATAAACTTCTCTGCGACATAGTGTTGATTAAAGATATTTATGAAAATTGGGTAAGTATAGATCCTTATTTCAGCTTACAACACTAGCTAGTTCACTACGAAAGGAAGTGTTGGAAAAGACCAAACTCTAACTCTTAAACAAAACATATAGAGTAAATATAAAAAATTTGTCTTGGCGACAAAGCCTCATAAAGTAGTCGAAGTAAAAATTTCCATAAGAAAAGAAAAGAAGAAAAACCTTGTAGGGAAAAACTCTTCTTTCAAAAAGAGAAAGATGTGAGTGCTCAAGTAAGCATGGAGAAAGCATGGAGAAGAAATTATAGATTGTAGAATAAGCACTCAGAAAGCATGGAGATGAAGTTATAGCTCGTAGAATAAGAATGGAGAAAGCATGCAGAAATCATAGAGAAAGAATGACAAGTATTTGTTTAACAAATTTTATTAGTGCTAACATAATTTGAGAGCTATAGGCTATGAGTTGCAATCAATGAAGGACCACAGAAGAAAAATAAAAGTGGATCCATAACCATGGATAAAGAAAACTACATCTCTAAGATTTGACTTGTGAATAACATTCACAATCGGATTTGTTGGAAGAACTATGAAGGAGTAATTTGTCATTGAACAATGATGACAAGGCTTTTTGAAACAAATCAATCCTTCCCTTTATGCAATCATGGAGTAGTGAAGTAGGAAATCGAACCATGGACTTGCAATCCATTCATAAAATTATAAAATAACATTATGTTTCTTAAACTCCAAAATATTGTTTTTCACTACCACACAAAAGAATTCCTTAATTCATGTCATGGAATTAACCATAATATTTATATTAACATATTCTAAAGTGGCCTCAACAGAAAATTTCCAGGAAGCTCCCCAAGAGCTTCCCCAAATAGATCGAGGTTAATCTTGTGGTAAGTAGATTGGCCAAGATGCTTATTCCATTGAACAACATGATCATCCCTATTGCCTTGTTGTGAGATGAAGCTGGAGTTATTATAACAAAAATGAACATGTCCCACTAGGCATGTCAACTTAGTGAATTATTGCATAAAATTGTACCAAGCATATCTAGCTTGGCATCCTCCTAACATTTATAACTGTAAGAGTTATGTGAATGTTCTAGTATTAGAGGCCATTAAATCTGGTGAAGAATACATGATCTCGATTGGCATGATCCATGTGCATCTGAAGTGATAGGTATTATTGATATTTGATATGGATCTATAAAAATATCTCTATTACATCAAAATCCATAGGAATTAGTAACTTCCAAACCCTTACTATTTCCTTGAGTGGGAAATTAATCCCATTTTTCAGAGCTCTTTCTATTTGAGTGGGTTTCACTTGCAATGGAGATGATATACTCTCCAATAATTGATCTTAAAGTCTTTGCACCTTCTTCATCCATGTTGATCTTCATCCTTCTTGTAATTGATCCTGAACACTTGTGTCATCCTTTGCCATCCTTGGACATCTTTTCCGTCCTTTTCTGTTGTCAACATGACAACACCATCATCAATGCTTTGCAATTTCCATTCTTCTCATTTTCCATTAGTGACAACATATTTCCAATCATATCTCCCTTTGGCATAGATGGAAACACCATGATAAAACAAAACAACATCACCAATCACTAAGAAAAGCTAAGTGTACTTCTTTTCTTTATTTATGATGCTTCTCCTTGTTTTTTTCTTGAGATCCTTCTCCCCCTTTATATGAGGTTATTTTCCATCTTTTGTTTGATTGGAAATTTCCCCCATTTGACATTAATGGAATATATACTAACATGTTCCCCCTGTCAACAATCTACCTATGTCTTTATGATCTTGTGCACTTGTAAAAATTTTCTTCTTATGTTGAAGACCTCAGATACCTATGATCTAATCCAAGAATATTCCTCTCTGTCCTGTGAAGAATATTGAGTTTAAAGGAGAGGAGTAATTATTCCCAATACTCTACCTCAAGTAGTCAAGAGGGGACACTTGTTAAAAAACACATGTTAGTAAAATTGATCCATGAGAAAAATAATTCCTGGCAGTGTGAGTCTCAACTAGGATTACATTCATAATAGTGCCTACCGAGACACATACACTTGACCACTACAACAAGAACAACCTTTCCTATGCATGACACCACTAATTTGTAAACTTATGAGAAACAAATTACCACACTTAAAAGTGTTTTCTTGATAAAAATAGAGGGAATATCACCAATTATCAACAACTCAACTTGTACTTCACCTAGTAGATTCCTAATTTTAGTGGACTTACCATAATATATTTGACTCATCATGAACAATAGTCATATAAATAAGGACTTTCTTACAAACAATTAGAATCACAATCTCATCTCGACGACATGAACATCGTATTGTGACAAAGAATCTAATGACTATAAATACCAATTGATAGTACCTTTGATACCAAGTGTTAAAATGATGCCAATTGCTTAGTTGATAGCCTATTGATAACAATTGTTGAGCACTTGATGATTGAGTGTTCTCATCCTCTAATCATGCTCCTTTCACCAACAAATCTGATGCTTGATACTAATTACCACATAGAAAAATATCATAACTTCAATCACTCAAATTAATCAAACATAAGATACAACAAACACCGTTAGCCTTTGTCTTGCAGAACACAACTGATACCAATTAATAATACCAGTTTTTTATGAATAATTTGATACTCAAATATTGAATTGAGTATACACCCCCTGTATCTATGCTCATTGTTGTAGCAGCCCCAATACCCTCCAAAATTTTGGCCTGCATCCAATTTCAAAGCCTTGGATTTTTCCTTGATTTTTTCAAGCACTCTAGCTCATCCTATGAACTCGTGTCAAGTCGTTGCACCCTCCTCACTTTACCTTTCATCAAACATCTTTTCCATGTTGGTCATAGTTTCATGCTTGCAACCATGTTCTAGCCATGTACAAATTCCCTCATCATGTGTACAAGTTGTATTTGCTATGTAAAAATCCATCGCACTCACACACATAGTTGCATGCACTATCACACAAGTGTCATTAGATTCGTTCGATGATCTGTCAAAAATGTCACAGATGTCGCTTGCACCGTTGATCAGTCACAATGAGTGTGTGTTGTCTTCATTGTTCAAGGTGTCTTCTCCTCAAGTCATGTTGAGTGTGTGTTCACAAGGTCGTGCATGTATGAAGTCACTCATTCACACACTTAATCATTTGGTTGAAACTATGTCGACTGAACCAACCCCAATGGCCGAACCTCCGCTGAGCTACACTATGTAGTTTCAACCCTCAGTGAACATGTACCTCTACCAAAATTGGCACAAAGTTTGAGGTTGCTTCCCAGACAGTCTGCACTATGCAATCCTAAGTCGACCTGAATGACTTTCACCCAGAACAATGCATAAGTTTCCTAGCAAGCTAGCTCAATTTTCATTTCGTTCAAGCAAATCAGTCAAACCTCCAGCTGGTCAACCAACGAGTTTGACTAGGCGGTGCCCTCGGGTATCACTCCAAAAAATTGCGCAGAGGCTTCCAAGTATGTTTGTTTCTGTTGACTGAAGAAACCGCACAGACATGCCAGACATAAACCCTTTTCCTTTCACTCCACTACCCTATAGAATTACACAGTCTTTCTAGCCAGTCACCCTATCAACCAGCCTGTTGCTCCTCCTAAAAATTGCACAGTTTTCATGAACAATCTCCAAGTTGTCCAACATCCCACTTAGCTCAAAAACTTCACAGGGATGTCCATCAAGCCAACCTCCCAACTTTGTGTAGTTTTTTGCAACAACCTCCCGCAGCCTGTTGGCAGCTCCTCGGAGAAATTTCATAATTTTTGCAAGTAGCCTCCCATAGCTCACTGTCGTCTCCCCAGATAAAGTGCTCAATTTTCATTGCCAGTCTTCCACTGCTGCTTGCACTCTCTCCCTGAAAAAATAATTCATATTTTCCCTCTCACCGAGCACATCCAACACTCAGCACACCTTGAGCTTGACATGCACAACACCAGTAGCATGAACATACCATCTTTGTCTTGTCGAATCATGCCATGAGTGATCTCAGCCACATCACTACCATGGGCCACACTGTTGTAATCAATGTAATGTAACGTGGAAGTCCAAGAGACCCACATGTAAATCTAAAGTGTCATGTAAGTCAAACAGTCATGAGGGAAGTCGAACAGTCATAAGGGTCAGTTGTACCCTTGGTTATAAATACCCCTCATTTGTACATACAAAGGAATTTTCACCTTAGCTCCTCCCACATATCCTTGAGAGTTTGTAATCCTTTCTTTGAGGAGCGAGCAATGGCTACAACACCCCACTATCGGGGTTAGTGATGTAATGGTGTACGGACGTGTCTTGGAATTTTTGCTTAATTCAGAAGCCTGTTAATAGACCAACACATTTTCACACATGTATTGTATTCGTTTGTAAGACTATTCTTTAGATGCTTGTAATGCTTGTTTCTTTAACCTGTATTAAGATAGTTGAACTATTTCGGTTGTTTTAGTACATTTTCTATTTAAAATGTGTTGTATCAGTTGCTAACATTTTCTTTCTTGTGTGGGCTATCTTGCCAAACAGTCGATAGATTCATTATTGTAAACTTGTTATAATGACCTTCACACTCATGCAGACTATTTTGTTGGGTGTTGTATGTGCTATTTGTCCATCTTGTTTTTATGACTGTCGCATCCATGTGGACTACTCCATCAGATGTTGTGCATGTCCTATTGTGTTGTGTGTCTCTAGTAGAGTTGGGATTGTTACCTTTCAACTTGAGACTCACTCCCACCCTCTCCCTCTACAAGGAAAGAACTCTGACACAAGCGACACTATGCACTCACCACACATGCATACCTCACTATTCAAAGACAAAGGAAACCACTCTCACGTGCTAACAAGAAAGATCTAAGGCATATCTTTAAGATAATGGAAATCACGCCATCTTACCAGATGGGACTCCTACAGCAAACGGTGTGAGGTCTGGTTGGGACTTCATACCAAGGAGATCGCCTGAATATTGGCGGGTCCATCACCGTCAACATTTCTGGTGCTAGAAGGAGTGCTAGATGATAAGCTGAGCCCATTAAATCCGATTTGAATCTCTTACAAAATGGATCATACATAATTCATGCTCCTTGGGTGTTTCTTTCATTTCTCCCTTAATCAACTATCAATTTATGATGAGATTCTCGATCACTTGTCCATGTTAAAGTTTGACGGTGAGGACAACACATCTGTAACCAAGAACATTTCTAATTTTCTTCAGTTCTTTGAATCTCACGAAATCGATAGGGAAGAGCTTTTTTGTGTACTTTTTTTCCTCACCCTTGAAGGTCATGTTAATTGGTGGTGTCATACTCTTCCACCTACTTCCGTCCATTCCCTTCTCACTCTCCTCAAGGAGCTCCATCAAGCCTTTGACAAGTATAACCACCAAGATGTTCATCAAATAATCTCTCATTTGTGAATGAAGCTTGGCGAATTAGTTAAGGAATTTTCTACTTGCTTCCCTCACCTCTGTCACAAAATTTCTGAACAGTTTTTGGAGCTTGACTTCATGAGCCAAGAGTTAGAAAATTTAGTTCATGTCTCCTGAAATAGTGAACCTCCTGATTTCCCTTCTTCATCAACTCTTGTAGATCATGAGACCCCTCATTTTGTAGAGGAGGATCCGAAAAACCCATTTGTTCCTTGTCCTCCTCCCTTTCTGGTATCAAAGAGGGTGCCCCTTCGCAATGACCGTGAAGCTAAGAAATTTGTGCATCAGGTTCCCCCTCAGAGTAGTTGCAATGCAAATAAATCTATGCAGCATGTTGGCAACTCATCTTCTCAATCATCTCCCACCCTAATGGAGTAAATTTCATAATCTCTCAGAAATCCTATGGTGAAGACCCATTCCTCCATTCCAGAAGAGGACCTCACCATTCATAACCCAAGTCTCAAGTCTGATCTGCATCTCTGTCATCTTCCATCATCTATAAGCCATGACTCCTTGTAGCATGACTCACTTGATCAATTTGCTTCACCAGCCAGTTGTGCGTATTCACTTGATTTTGAAGATGTTGGCTCAAATTGCGGTCATGTGCAAGGCAGTCTCATTACACAAGTAGAGGAGCAGAAAGGTGAAGAGAAAATAAATTCCTCTTCTATTTTTTAAAATGGTTCACTTCAATACATTGAGTTTCCATTATTAATCGATTCTCAATCCGTTAATCTTGGTGAAACATCATGCACAATTAATTATTTCAATCCACCTATACTCTCAGGTTGTCATCACTCCCATGCTTTCATATGTTGTGATGAACACCCAAGCACATAATGTGATCTATTGTTCTCTCATGTACAATCTAACATCGATCTGGAATGCACACCAGTCGAAGAAGACATCAACATCGAAACTTCCTTTGCACCTCACATGCTCATATATCCTACCATTCAAAGTGCATATACATGTGGAGGAGATACTCTCTGTTCTCTTACTTATTCATCTGATGAGTTATCTCCTTGATCGAAACCAAGCAGTGAGGTCATCCATGATGAGAACAGTCTTAATGCATTGGATTCTTCCCATTTGTCATCATCTTGCGTGTTGCATGAAGACAACTCGTTAAGCCAACTCGTTGAAGCTAGAAAATTTGATGAGAGCTGTGATAGAGATCGCTGCCATCCTAAGAGTAGTTTTGAAATCAACAACAACAACCATCCTCAAGTCATGCATGAACCGTTTCACATATGAAAATGAAAATTTTTAATTCTGGAAAGTTTTGGGATGTGCCATGGAGTTGAGGCATTTCAACGTCCATTAATGGTTACATCGAGATCTTGTGACTCTGGTAGGCCCCCCAAATTGAATCAAATATGGTTTCTCACACACAATCCATCTATCTGCATGGTTGCACTCGACGTGGATCCCCACGTAAAAAATATTTACTATTTCGGGTGTGATATTTCAAAATTTCAATTTTTCACTAATGACCGAACCCATGAGTTTGTTACAATGTAGTTGTCTTCATGCACTTCTCTTACATCCAATTTGGGTTGGGATTGTTTGTCTCTCATGAAATCATGGAATTGTGAAGTTGATCATCTCAAAGACTATCTTTTTATAGAATCATACTTATCAGATGTTATCTCTTGTGATCAACTCCTTGGTTTTCTTTTGAATCTTGCACTTCAAATATGCCAGCTCATCACACCAACAATCTCCTTGTGTGATGACAAGAGCACAAGTTATCATGCGAATCAAGTTCCTCACATTTCACCACACCCCAACTGGCTTCACACAGTCACACTACTACCATCCTTCCTACATTCCTACGATGACCATGATTCTTGTGCAATTTTTCACCAGTTGCAAGTGGGTGTTCTGTTATGTATAATGCACAACGAACTTAGTTCAATCATTAATAGCATTCCTAAGATTGTTCAAAATTTTTTTCTATTCATGTCAAACTGGGAATCTGGCATCTCGACCAACTCGTGTGATCTTTCTTCTATCTTCAGTGACTATCATGTAGTTTATCATTTTCTTGACAATACATCCAATGACAGTCGCTTTGTGCACTATGATCTTCACAATGTAACATCCTTCTCCTCAGACTTTTGTCAAGAAGGTGGGGTACTTTGGCCTGCGTTGATGGCTATGGCAAGTCCTCATTGTCTTGGCATGACCAATGAGAATGATCATATCTATCTATTTTTACCATATTCCCATCATGATCCTCTATGTCGAACTAGTAACCCATCTTCTCAAATATCATGAGTCTTTCAAAGAATCAATCACGAATTTTATGATCTAATCATTGAATGGATGGAACAATCTTGTTTGTCTAGTCATGTTGTAGGTAACAAGACTGAGTCCTTCCTCACATTCACTAAGAAACTTGGTGCAGAAGAAAAAACACTCGTAAGGGGCCTCTGAGTTTTGTTGAAAAATGGTAGTCACCAAAGAGGTAAGCATGTGTTGTTGGGTGGTTATGACACATATTTCTACCCAGAGGCAACACCTTCTCTCTGGTGTGAAAGTTTGTCAAGTTTTTGTATTTTTTGTTGCACATATTTTTTTATCTGTTTTAATTGCTTGTATCTTTGTGGTTGCAGGTTGGGTACCCTTATGGTGACTTCACTCGAAATTTCATCTCACATAACCTCGAATGTTTAGCATAGGAGGAGGAGTAATGTTTTCTTTCTTTCTTGTGTTTGCTTTCTTGCTTGTTATCTTTTCACTTATATTTTTCTATTTATTTTTTTCTTTTTTAAGTTTTCTTATTATCATGATATTTTTAGTTTTAATAATAAGTGTTTCCCTTTAGTTATTTCTGGCTTTTGAATGAGTATGTGGTTAAGATCCAAGGAGTCTTGTGAGGCTGCAACACTTGGCCAGTCCTGTGTATGTCTTCTATGTGCTTCGTTATAACCATCGGCCGATGAAATCTTGATGGAAAATACAAGAATTTTACAAGGGAAGCTTTTGTCCAACCATGAACCTGTGTCCATGTTGGGAAACCCCATTCCCATACTCAGTCTTCTTCTTTGTGTGTTCAATCTCATCGAACTGGTATAAATGGAAAAGGGGAATCTCTAGATGTGAAGACTTATGTTAGAGGTCTTACATAATTCTATGAATGAACAACCTCTTCTGCTCTCAATAAGTTGAGATCCCTTTTTTGCACCTAAAATAAATAGGTTCCTATGCACAGTCCTCCTAAAAAAAATTCAAAGGCAAAAGAAGAGAAAGGCTTCTTGTGCAGAGAGGTGAAGCATGCAACTCCACTAGGGTACTCACAAGGCTCACTAGTAGTGGAGAAATTTTTGTGTTCCTGCACGACTCCACTGGGGTACTGTCCAAGCCTCCTGGCAACAGAGCAACATCAAAGATGAAAACTTATACTCTGAAATTTTTTAACGCGCTAGCCAAACTACCCTTCTCAATTTCAAAACATTGTGTCAAGCTGAAACTTGTTGTTGTGTTTGAGTGAGTTGGTGAAAGGTGAAACATGTCTATTTATGGGATAAGTGGTGAAGCTGCATTAACCCGCATAATCATTCAATACTCCCTGAAAAACCAAGGCCATATGCTATCAATGGACCAAAACAGAGACGCTGGAATTCAACTAGTGTGTCACCAAGTGTTGTAGCGGTTGGAACACCATCCAAAATTTTGGTCTACATTCAATTTTGGAGCCTTGGATTTTTCCTTAATGTTTGCAAGCACTTAGGCTCATCTTGTGAGCTCGTGTCAAGTCTTTTCATCCTCCTCGCTTGACCGTTCATTAGACATCTTTTGCATGTTGGTCATAATTTCATGCTTACAGTCATGTTCTGGCAATGTACAGAGTCCCTCTTTGTGTGTACAAGTTGTACTCGCTATGTAAGCATTCGCCAAACTCACACATGAAGTTTCATGCAATATTATGCAATTTTCATCGCGGTCTCTCAATTATCTATCACAAGCATCGCGTTTGTTGCTCGCACCGTCATTCAGTCACATTGGGTGTATGTTATCTTGATGGTTCAAGGTGTCTTGTCATTAATTCATGTTGAGTGTGTGTTCACAAGGTCATGCATGCAAACTCACTCATTCACACACTTAATCATTTTCTTGAATCTATGTCGACTGTACCAACCCTAATGGTTGGACCTCCGCTGAGATGCACTACACAGCTTCATCCCTCAGTGAACATGTACATCTACAGAGAATTGTGGAGAGCTTAAGGCTGCTTCCCAAGCAATCTACATTGCACAATCCTAAGTCGACCAAATTGACTATCACCCAAACCAACACAAAATTTTCCCCACAAGCAATCTCAATCTTCATCATCCACAATAAGATCAACCAAGGCTCTAGTTGGTCAAAGAGAGATTTTAACTCGGCGGTGACCTCATGCCTCACTCCTCCAAAACATTGCAAAAAAGCTGCCAAGTATGCTCAATTCCACTGACTGGAGAAACTGCACAGACATGCCAGACAGACGCCTGCTCCCTATCACTGCACTACCCTAAACAATTAAACACTTTTTCTAGCCAGTCACCCTATCTTTCGACCTACTGCTCCTCTTGAAAACTATGCAATTTTCATTGGTACCCTCCCAACTGCCCAGCATGCCACTCAGCTCAAAAAACGTACAATGACATCTAAAATCCTAACCTCCTAGCTCTACATAGTTCTTTCCAGCAGCGTCCCACAACTCGCAACCAGTTTCCTGGATAAATTACGCAATTTTTTTCAGAAGCCTCCCGCAACACACTGCGAACTCCTTGGAGAAATTGCGTAGTTTTCAATAAGAGTCTCCCTCTGTTACCCACACTATCTCTGTGAAACAATTGTGCACGTTTTCCTTCTAGTGGAGTCAGATCCCTTAGATAGTCACTTCTGATCCAGATTGCCCATCTCACCCTCCCAGTGACCTTTGTGCAATCTTCATGGATAGTGCCAGGAGCCCACATCATGACTTGAAATATGCCTTGCATAGTTTCATAGCCTTGTCCTCTCCCCTGGTCACCTACATCCAAAAGAGAAAACAATGCAACATGGTAGAATATGAGATTTATGCATTTGATGTTGTCTCATTGTGAGTGATTGCAGATACAAGTGCATGAATGAGACATGGTGCAACGACAAACTGGGTGAACAAGGAGCACATGCAAGGAGACGTTTTCACGAATGGAAAAAAACATGAAGCATGCGAAAGTCTAACTGAAGGAGAGATGTGCAAATGCAACATCAAGCGAACACCAAGACCATCAAAGACTTTGCACCCCTTTCCATGCATAGGTGAAGCTATGATACACCAAGAGCACATCCATCACTCAGCAACACTGTAGCTCAACATGCAGACCAGGAAAAACACAAACATACCACCTCTGCCATGTGAATTCATGTCATGAGTCACCTCGACGACATGAATATTGTGGGTCACATTGTTGTAATCAATGTTATGTAATGTGGAAGTCTAAGAGACCCACATGTAAATGTAAGGAGTCATTTAAATTTGAAGAGTCATGTAAGTCACACGGTCATGAGGGAAGTTGAACAGTCACAAGGGCCAGTTATACCCTTGGCTATAAATCCCCCTCATTTGTACATGCAAAGGACTTTTCACCTTAGCTCCTCCCACATAGCCTTGAGAATCTGTAATCTTTTCTTTGAGGAGCAAGCAATGGCTCCAACACCCCACTATTGTGATTAGTGATGTAATTTTGTATGGATGTGTCTTGGAACATTCACTTTATTCAGAAGCTTATTAACAGACCAGCACATTCTCACACATGTATTGTATTTGTTTGTAAGATTCTTCTTTGGACACTTGTAATGCATGTTTCTTTAACCCATATTAAGACAGTTGAACTATTTCAGTTGTTTTAGTACATATGCTACTGAAAATGTGTTGTATCAGTTGCTAACGTTGTCTCACCCATGTGGGCTATCCCACTACACACTCGACAAATTCATTCTTGTAAACTTGTTATAACACCCATCGCACTCATGCGGAATATTCCATTGGGTGTTGTACATGCTATATGTTCACATTGTGTTTGTGGCTACTCCATCAATGTGGAATACTCCACTGGAAGATGTACATGTCTTGGTGTGTTATGTGTCTCTAGAAGAATTGGGACTATTCCATTTCAACCTGAGACTCACTTCCAACATCTCCCTCTGCAGTGAAAGGAATCTAACACGAGTGACACTAAGCACTCACCAGGCACACGAACCTCATTGTTTAAATACAAAGCAAACCACTCTCATGTGTTAATTAAGAGCTAATGCTTATCTTTAAGATAATGGCAACCGAGGCATCGTACCGGATGGGACTCCTGCACCAAGTAGTGTGAGGTCTATTTGGGACTTCATATCGGGAAGATCCCCTAAATGTTGGTGGGTCCAGCACCATAAAAACTCGCTCTTTGTGTTAGGAATATGTAAAAAATACTTGCAAAAGAAAGTTCAATAGTAAATTGATCATCACCATATATACTACCAGAAAGATTCAATTCTTCTCTTATCCTTCAGATGCATTCACTGGCATGTTCCTTTCTTATCCTTGGATGTAAACTTTTTGGATTCCCTTGAATCCAACATCTTCTTTTCAATGATGATCAATCAGGGATTTACTCCCCCTAAGTAGATTATCTCTGTTTTTTCCACAATTGGGTATCTTGATTTTAGACAACCCCATGAGCTGATTTCCTACATTGATCTGGTATTTTTTCCTTGTTGAGTGACTTTCTTCCAAACCACTGATGATTCCTCTCGTTAGCACAAATTAAATCCTATCTACAATTTACCTATTTCTCTTCTTTCTAACTATATTTCTTTGGAGGATTGTTAGGGCTAATGTTGCTTCTTTTGTTTGATTGGAGTCTTTGCCTATTACAGGTAATATATGAGAGATCAACCATAGGAGATGTAGACTCTAATATGCCAATCTTCTACTGATAATTTTGAAATACAAACTCTTTTCTATGTTGCCTACGTGGACCATTCGATTTTCCTTTCTGTTGCGGGAAATTCTCCCCTAAGGTTCTTGGGTGAAACCTTAGCAGACGGAAGATTATCTAAGTTAAGAAACACACACACATACAACCAGTTATGCTATAGATAACTACCTCTAGGGTGAGAGGGGCATACCTGATGTCCTACGTTTGGGTAGTTACTCAAGGGTGCAAACCCTTCTTCACGTCCCTTCCGCTCCTTGGTCCTGTAAAAACCACAATTCCACAAACTACAACAGTATATGGACAAGATTTTTACATAAAAAATGATCTTTATGTTATACGAAAAGATGAGTTAGTTACAAACTTGTAAGCATCTATTCAAGTATGAACTTCACATATAAATATCATTAACACAAAGAAAAGAGCGTTTCGGGAACAAGACGTGTTTCTTTATTAGATAAATAAAATAATATGAAACAAGAGCAATATCACCTAAATCCGCTTCTGCAGGCTCCAAGCTCAGCCTCCTTCTGGATCCGTCCCGCCTCAAGCCACTAGTAGGTCACCCTCCATTACTCTCTCCAAGATGTGATGGGAAAAAATGAACATCCAAACACAAAGGAAACAAGGGTTTCCTATACAAGATGGGGGAAGTGCAGAAGGCACAAGGGTCTTCAGACCTGATCAGGGGGATATAAAATCAGTATAATAACTTTGCTCAAAAAATTTCTCCTCCTTAGGCCTTCCCCATGATGTCTTTTTATACCAACTCCAAGGTAGTTGTTTAGTTAGGAATTGGTTGGGGACAGTTGAGGCCACGGGCAGTAACAGGTGATCAGCAGGTAAAACCCGCGATCTCCGCCCGAAAATAAGGAATTTTATATTTTTTTAGTGTTTTAATACATATACGCGGGTTAGCTATGTATGAACCCGCGTATACACGCGTTTAACTCAGGGCAATGTCGCGTACAGGGAATAAAACACTGTTTTTTAGATATATGACCAGGTCTGGAAGGAGGGGTTGCCCTAGGCCATGGCTGAAGCATCACAAACCATACTGGTGAGATTTGGAGCTATAACACTTTCTAGTTGGGACTTCATAGTGGGGAGATCCACTAAATGTTGGCGGGTCCAGAACCGTCAACTTTTCTGGCACTAGAAGGAAGGCCAATTGACAAGCTGAGCCATTACATCTGGTTTGAATCTCTTACCAAATGGATCATACATAATTCATGCTCCCATGGTGTTTCTCTAATTTCTCCCTTAATAAACTATCAATCTCTGATGAGATTCTTGATAACTTGTCCTTGTTAAAGTTTAATGGTGAAGATAAAAAATTTGTAACCAAGCACATTTCTCATTTTCTTCAGTTCTGCAAATCTCACAAAATCGATGGTGAAGAGCTTGTTTACGTACTTTTCTTCCTCACCGTTGAAGGCCATGTTAATCAGTGGTGTCATTCCCTGCCACCTGCTTCCGTCCATTCCATTCTCACTCTCCTCAAGGAGCTCCATCAAGCCTTTGACAAGTATAACCACCAATATGTACATGAGATAATCTCTCATTTGAGAATGAAGCTTGGCAAATCAGATGAGAACTTTTCTAACTGCTTCCCTCACCTTTGTCACGAAATTTCTAAACATTTTTTGGACTTTGACTTCATGAGCCAAGAGTTAAAATGCTTGGTTCTTGTCTCCTGAAACAATGAACCTCCTTATTCCCCTTCTTCCTCGACTCTTAGAGATCATGCGGCCCCTTATTTTGCAGAGGAGGATTCCAACACCCATTTGTTCCTTTTGATCCTCCCTTTCTGGTATCAAATAGGGTGCCCCCTCGTAGTAGCCATGAAGCTAAGAAATTTTTGCAATGGGTACCCCCTCCCAGCGATCGCAAAGCAGATAAATCTGTGCAGCATGTTGGCAACTCATCTTCTCAATCCTCTCCCACTCCAATGGAGGAAATTCCATAATGGCTCAGAATGCCTATGGCAAAGACCCATTCCTCCATTCCACAAGAGCACCTCACCATTCATAACCCAAGTCTCAAGTTTGATCTCTATCTCTCTCGTCTTCCATCATCTACAAGCCATGATTCCTTGTACCATGACTCGCTTGATCAATTCAATTCACCTGCCAATTCTGTCTATTCACTTGATTCTCAAGATGCTACCTCAAATTGAGGTCATGTGCAAAGAAATCTCATTACAATGTAGAGGAGCATAAAGGTGAAGACACAATCAATACATCTTCTCTTCTTTAAAACGGTTCACATCAAGACATTGAGTTTCCATTCTTGATCAATTCTCAATCCGTAAATCTTGGTGAAACATCATACACAATTAATTATTTTAATCAACTTCTACTCTTTGGTTGTAATCACTCCCATGCTTTCGTATGTTGTGATGAACACCCAAGCACATCATGTGATCTATTGTTCTCTCATGTATAGTCTAACTCAGATCTGGAATGTGCACCAGTCAAAGGAGACATCTACATTGAAACTTCCTTTTCACCTCACTTGCCCGTATATCATACCATTCATAGTGCATCTACATGCGGAGGAGATACTCCCTGTTCTTTGACTTATTCATCTGATCAATTATCTCCTCAATTGATACCAAGAAGTGAGGTCGTACATGATGAGAATAGTCTCAACGCACTAGATTCTTACCACTCGTCATCATCTTGTGTGTTGCATGAATACAACTCGTTAAGTGAGCTTGTTGAAGCTGGAAAATTTGATGAGAGTTCTGACAGAGATGGATGCCATCTTAAGAGTTGTTTTGAAATTAGCAACAACAACCATCCTCATGCCATGCATGAACTGTTTCACATATCAAAATGAAAATTTTCAATGCTGGAAAGTTCTGTGATATGTCAGCGAGTCGAGGCACTTCAAAGTTTATTAATGGTTATGTTAGGATCTTGCGACTCTGGTAGGCCCCCTAAACCAAATCAAATATGATTTCTCATGCACAATCCATCCAACTACATGGTTTCACTCGACGTGGATCCCCGTGTAAAAAATATTTACTATTTCGGGTGTGATATTTCAAAATTTCAGTTTTTCACTAATGACCGAACCCATGAGTTTGTTATAACATGGCCATCTTCATGCACTTCTCTTACATCCAATTTGGGTTGGGAGTGTCTGTCTCTCATGAAATCATGGAATTATGAAGTTGACCATCTCAAATACTATATTTGTCTAGAATCATACTTACGAGATGTTCTCTCTTGTGATTAGCTCCTTGGGCTTCTTCCCAATCTTGCACTTCAAATCTACCAACTCATCACACCAACAATCTCCTTGTGTCATGATGAGTGCATAAGTTATCACGTGAATCCAGTTCCTCTCATTTCACCACACCCCAACTGGCTTCACACAGTCACACCACTACCATCCTTCCTACATTCCTACGAGGATCATGATGCCTATGCAATTTTTCACCATTTTCAAGTGGGTGTTATGTCATGTCTAGCACAAAACGAACTTAGTTCCATCATTAATAGTGTTCGTAAGATTGTTCAAAAATATTCTCTATTCATGTTAAAATGGCAATCTAGCATCTCAACCAACTCCTGTGATCTTTCTTCTATCTTTGGTGACTATCGTGTCGTTTTTCATTTTCATGACAATACATCCAATGACAGTCGCTTTGCACACTATGATCTTCACTGTGTAACATCTTTCTCCTAAGACTTCTGTCAAGCAGGTGGGGTACTTTTTCCTAAGTTGATAGTTATGGCAGGACTTCATTTTCTTGGCATGACCAACGAGAATGATCATATCTATCTAATCATACCATATTCCCATCGTGATCCCCTCTCTTGAATTAGGAACCCATCTTCTTAAATATCACAAGTCTTTCAAAGAAGCCATCATGAATTTTATGATCCAATCATTGAATGGATGGAACAATCTTACTTTGCTAGTCGTGTTGCAGGTAACAAGCTTGATTCCTTCCTCGCACTTACTAAGCAAGTTGGTGTAGAAGAAAAAAAACTCGCAAAAGGCCTCTAAGTTTTGTTGAAAAATAGTAGCCATCGAATAGGTAAGCATGTGTGTTGGGTGGTTGTGACACATCTTTATACCCAGAGGCGACACCTTCTCTCTAGCATGAAAGTTTGTCAAGTTTTTGTATTTTCTATTACACACTATTTTTTATCTATATTAATCGCTTATATCTTTGTGGTTACAGGTCGAGTACCCCTATGGTGGCTTCACTAGAAATTTCATTTCACGTAACCCTGATTGTTTAGCATAGGAGTAGGAGTAATGTTTTCTTTCTAGTTTGCATGTTTGCTTGCTGGTTTTTCTTGCTTGTTATATTTTCACTATAGTTTTCTATTTTTTCTTTGGTTTTTTATGTTTTCTTAATATCATGCTATTTTTGGTTTTGATAGTAAGTGTTTCCCTTTACTGAGTTCTGGATTTTGAATGAGTATGTGGCTAAGATCCAAGAAGTCTTGTGAGACTAAAGCACTTGGCCAGTCCTGTGTCCATATTCTATGTGCTTGGTTGTAACCTCCGGCCGATGAAGTATTCGTAGAAAATACAAGTAGTTTACAAGGGAATCTCTTGTCCAAACATTAACCTGTGTCCACGCTGGGAAACCCCATTCCCGTACTCAGTCTTCTACTTTGTGTGTTCAATCTCATCCAACTAGTAGAAATGGAGAAGGGGAAAATCTAAATGAGAAAAATTGTGTTAGAGGTCTTACATACTTCTCTAAAGGAACAACCTCTTCTACTCTCAATAAGTCAAGATCCCTCTTCTGCCCCTAAAATAAATAGGTTCCTATGCACAGTCCTCTTAAAAGAAACACAAGGGCGAAAGAAGAGAATGGCTTGCTACGCAGAGAGGTGAAGCATGCAACTCGACTGGGGTACTAACAAGGCTCGTTGGCAGTGGAGAAATGCATGTGTTCCTAAATGACTCCACTTGGGTACTCTCCAAGCCTCCTGGCAGCAGAGCAACATCAAAGATGAAAACTTATACTCTAAAATTTTTTAACTCGCTAGCCAAACAACCCTTCCCACATTCAAAACGTTGTGATCAAGACGAAATTTTTTGTTGTGTTTCAGTGAGTTGGTGAAAGCTAAACCATTTCTATTAAAGTGATAAGTGGTGAAGATGAAGTAACTTGCACAATGATTAAATACTCCCTGAAAGACCAAGGCCCTATGCTGTCAATGGACCAAAACTGAGAAGTTGGAATTCAACCAGTGTGTCACCAAATGTTGTAGCGACTGGAACACCCTCCAAAATTTTTCCCTACATCCAATTTCGGAGGCTTGGATTTTACCTTGATGTTTGCAAGCACTCAGGTTCATCTCATGAGCTCATGTCGAGTCTTTTCACCCTCCTTGCTTAACCATTCATCAGACATCTTTTGCATGTTGGTCATTATGTCATGCTTACATTCATGTTCTAGCCATGTACAAAGTCCCTCTTCATGTGTACAAGTTTTATTCGCGATGTTAACATTCATGACACTCACATATGAAGTTTCATGCACTATCATGTAAGTTTCATTGTGGTCGTTCGACGATTTATCACAAGCATCAGGTTTGTTGCTCACACCATCATTCAGTCACATTGAGTGTATGTTATCTTGATGGTTCAAAGTGTCTTGTCCTTAAGTCATGTTGAGTGTGTGTTCACAAGGTCATGCATGTACAAAGTCACTCATTCACACACTTAGTCATTTTCCTGAATCTATGTCGACCGTACCAACCCCAATAGTTAGACCTCTGTTGAGATGCACTACACAATTTCATCCCTTAGTGAACATGTACTGCTACCCAGAATTGTGCAGAACTTGAGGCTTCTTCCTAAGCAGTCTGCACTGAACAATCCTAAGTTGACCAAACTGTCGATCGCCCAGAACAACACAACATTTTCCCAACAAGCAATCTCAATCTGCATCATCCACAAGAAAATCAACCAAGGCTCTAGTTGGTCAATGAGAGAGTTTGATTGGGCAATGACCCTGGGCCTCAATCCTCCAAAACATTGCACAGAAGATGCCAAGTATGCTTACTTCCACTGACTAAAGAAACCACATAGACATGCCAGACAGAAAACTACTCCCAACAGCTACATTTCCCTAAACAATCATGCACTTTTTATAGCCAGTCACCCTATCAGTCAACCTGCTACTCCTCCTAAAAACTGCGCAGTTTTCATGAGCAGTCTCCCAGCTACCCAACATCCCGCTTAGCTCAAAAAATGTGCAGTGATGTCCAGTAGTCCAGCCTCCTAGCTCTATGCATTTCTTTCCAACAACGTCCTGTAGCTTGTTTCCAGTTGCTTGGATAAATTACGCAATTTTTGCTAGCAGCCTCCCGCAGCCCGCTGCCAATTCCCTAGAGAAATTGGGTAGTTTTCACTGCGAGTCTCCCTTTGTTACCTTCACTGCCTCTGTGAAAAAAATGTGTACATTTTCCCTCTAGCCTAGCCAAACCACATAGACAGTCACTTCTGATCTATATTGCCCATCTCACCCTCCCAGTGACCTCTGTTCAATTTTCATGGACAGTGCCCAAAGCCCGCATCTCAGCTTAAATGAGCCTTGCACAGTTTCAAAGCCTTGCCCTCTCTCCTGGTCACCTGCATCCAAAAGCGAAAAGAATGCATCATGGTAGAATAGGAGATTTATGGATTTAATGTCGTTTCATTGTGAGTGATTGTAGATACAGGTGCATGAATGAGACATGGCACGATGACGAACGGGGTGAACAAGGAGTGCATGCAAGGAGAGTCTTTTAGGAATGAACAAACACATGAAGCATGACAAAGTATAAGTGAAGGAGAGACATGCAAATGCAACATCAAGTGAACACCAAGACCATCGAAGACTCCGCACCCCTTTCCATGCGGAGGTGAAGCTATGATACACCAAGAGCACATCCATCACTTAGCAGCACTGCAGCTTGACATGCACAACAACAACAACATGAACATACCACCTCTATCATGTCAATTCATGTCATGAGTCACCTCGGCCACATTAATATTGTGGGCCACACTGTTGTAATCAATGTAATGTAACGCACAATTCTAAAAGACCCACATGTAAATATAAAGAGTCATTTAAGGTTGAAAAGTCATGTAAGTCAAATAGTCATGAGGGAAGCTGAACAGTCACAAGGGCCAATTCTACCCTTCGCTATAAGTCCCCCTCATTTGTACATGCAAAGGAATTTTCACCTTAGCTCCTCCCACATAGCCTGAGAATCAGTAATATTTTCTTTGAGAAACAAGTAGTGGCTCCAATGCCCCACTATGGAGGTTACTGATGTAATTGTGTACAGATGTGCCATGGAACATTCGCTTAATTCAGAAGCCTATTAAGAGATCAACACATTTTCACACATGTATTGTATTTGTTTGTAAGACTATTCTTTGGACACTTGTAATGCATGTTTATTTAACCTATATTAAGAAAGTTGAACTATTTTAGTTGTTTTAGTACATATTCTATTGAAAATGTGTTGTATCAGTTGCTAACGTTGTCTCGCCCATGTGGGCTATCCCACTAGACGCTCGACGGATTCATTCTTGTAAACTTGTTATAACACCCATTGCACTCGTGTGGACTATTCTGTTGGGTTTTATACATGCTATCTATTCACCTTGTGTTTGTGAGTGCTGCATCTGTGTGGAATACTCCCTCGGAAGTTGTGCATGCCTTGTTGTGTTATGTATATCTAGCAAAGTTGGGACTATTCTATTTCAACCCGAAACTCACTTCCAACCTCTCCCTCTACAGTGAAAGAAATATGAGACAAGTGACACTAAGCACTCTGTTGGACACCTATACCAATAGGTTTCATATTTCATGATTGGCGAATATAAGTGCCAAATATGCTCCATTTTGCTGCCACAAAGGTTTCATATTTACAAGAAAAGAAGGTGTATATAGGCTTGCATTTTCACAAAAGTTTATGGATGACCCAACAGCCTAATCTGGATCATGCCATGTTTTCAATTTATGTTGTAGAATAGAGAATGAAATCTGTCCAAACTGTTTAATTTTGGCAGATCAGTAGCTAGGTAGAGAAGCTAAGGTTCCCAACTGCTTAATCTGGGACCTTGGAAGGAATAAGGGTTGTATTAGATAGGAAATGAAAGTAAAAAGCCAATGAAAAGAAAAAGGCATTCAAAGGGTTTGCAAGTCCAAGTGCACCCTCCAAGAAGGAACAAAAAATGTTAGGAGAACTAGTTGGGTAGGTAGATGGGGTTGCAGAAGTGTTGTCTCTTTCAAGACCAAAGGTGATAAAACATCTACAAGAAAAGCAACACACTGGAGCATGACTAACTCCCTTGTTTTCATTTGTATATCACTCATTGCTAACACCCTCTCCCAAGGTGTACAGAGCACAAAAGGTTATATCTTTGTTATATTCTTATGGCTTTGAAAGCCACATTTCTTGTGCAAAAATCTTTTCATTTTGATCTACTCTTGATTTCAAGTTATTTTCAAAGAAAACTTGGTTGAACTAGCCTTCATTCATATGTTCCCTCCATGTTAACAACTAACTCTACTATTTTAGCTCCCTACACTCCACTACCCCTATTATTATAAACACCATGGTGTATAAACCCCACCATGTATAAATATCCCCTCCTGGCACTATAGCCATAATGTTCACTCCCTGGGAATTGAATTAACACCTGGTTAAGGTCAAGAACCCATGTTCCACCTTTCGCTCCATCTCAACCGGTTTCCCTACCCAAAAGTTCCATTTTGACCTTAAAAAACCCTTGAAGAAAACCTTTGAGTCCCCTAAAAAACCACCCAAGGGAGGAAAAAACTATAGAAATGTCCTTCTCCCGCCTTATCCTAAGGTCGAGAGCCAGTTTACCCTTTCACGTTGTATAAAATCCATTGGACCCCTTTCCCTATAGTTTCTGCCTTCATAAAGAATTATACCCAAACTTTGCATAAAACCCGCAAATTTCATGTTTTCCTAAGGTTGGTGGACTAAATCACTTTTGTAAAGAAAATCATAAAAAATCCCCGAAAAAATATTTGGCACATGGAGGGGCCCGCCGGTCGCGAATTGCCGAAAAATATTGTTTTTTAAACCCGCCCGCTGGCCGCTATCTCCCTTGCAGATTACCCGTCCGATGACCGTCAGATGGCACCTGTCCCAGATCTATGGCAAGCAGTGTTTTTGGGAAATCCCGACGTCCGAAAGTTAATAAAGGCAGGTGTTAAGAGCCCGTTCAAGTTGATCACCCGACAGCCGTTGGATCGCGCGCCTCCAGATCGACGGCTCTCATCAATATCGGAGGACCCTACACGTCTGATAGATACCTTCCGATATCTGTCAGATGCTTACGTCACGCGGGGACAGATGGCGCGCCCAAGTTCCGTCGGAGCCCGTCTGACAGTTTCTTCGCCGTGCAGGAAGGGTCCCGATATGGTGACACCTGTCCCGTCCATGTCCCCGTCCTGCTGTCGCACACGTCACCACCACGTCTGCCCACCTCGTCCCTCATTCGCCCACATGGTCGCCACCTCATCGCCCCCGTGGACCGGTCTTAGGCCGCCACGTCACCCGATGACGCCCTGCTGACGTCATCCAACCCGGTCCCCCATGATGACGTCAGGCTGACGTCATCCAAAAGCGCGCCAATAAAACTAAAAAGCCATATTTTCGCCGTTTTTCGCCAAATTTGTCATTTTTCTCAGAAAAACACTGCTCCGCTGTCTACATGCAATTCACGACGACCGTTCTGCCAGCCAGCCTGCGATCATTTTCAAAGAATCCAGCGTGCTAACCCAGCTATTTCTCCAGTCCAGGCCATTGTTTAACAGGTATTTCACCCTTCGTCTTCTCTCGAGCTGGTTTTTTCATAAATTCTGGTAAAATCCACCACAAAAAGCCATAAGATTGAAATTCCACCAAGAAACCAACTGTATCCTACCCTTATTCCACCGTTTACAGTTGAAACACAGTGGCGAAGACCTCATTTAGACTGCAATTTCTGCTAAAAACCCTGCCCTGTTCACGTAATTGTGGACTTCCTGCATTACTCCCAAACTGTCAAGGGAGGTCTGTCCCACTGCAGAAAGGTCTTCCCAAAAAGCCCGGCACTGTTATCCTTGACTGTGCACCAACCCTGTTAATTTCAATCCCCCTCAATTTCACTATTTCAGGTAGCAGACCCGGCATTTCAAGAATTACTTGGATCAAACATGGATACCCCTGCAGTCCTTAATGTCACTCCTTTGAATGCTCCTCAGAGAGAGCTAGATTGGCAAGATTTGGCAGACCTAGACTACCAAAGCTCGGAAGACTGCCGATCCGGATGTACATTTCATATTCACCTGCTAAATGAGTTCAGGGCTAGGCACAGAGATGGAACAGACATCCTAGGCATTTGGGAGTCTTCCCTCCCAACTTTTAAAATGCCCCAAGTCACACAATTCCCTGACCTCATCTACTTATGTGCCAGTTGTTATGATCCAATACAAAGGGCTGTAATGAATCCCCAGGGCGAAGTTGTATTCTATACCACCCCTCAGGCCATCAGGGATATGGTTCAATTCAAAACTCACAAGAAACTGGTTCCTTTATCCCTGCTGGACTTAATCAACCAAGGGACCAAGATACTCACAGAGGCAGAGATCCTGAAATTAAATCAACTGTTTATTAGCAAGTCGGACATAGTGCTGCATCCTCCCATCTTCGATGGATACCTAAATCAACTTGGACTAGACCTGGCCCATATGGTAAGCTCAGTTCTGGGTATAAATCAATGGAGTTTATAGAGGAAACTGTACTAGTCATGATGACAATGTTTGCCCCTGGTAAGGCCCCTATCTGCTATGACTATGCCACATACATCTCTGACAAAATACATGAGCAATTCCTGCACTTATCCAGAGAGAGGGTGTTCAGATACACCTCATATATTTATCATCTTATTCTGTATCACCAACATGAAAAATTCTCTTTTGAAATCAAGAGAACTGATGCAGCAGGAAACCTAAGATCAGTTGTATATTGGAGCTCAGTCTTCCATGTCCGTTTTTACTCACCATATACATATTGTGAGTTCATAGATCAGTTCATTCATCCGGCCATATCTCTGCTTATGACAGAACCTCCTCCAAGACTCTCTGATGAAATGCAGAGAATTCTACAGTTGTCCACTGCCTACAGCATAGGAGACTGGTATTTTTACCAGCATCACACTGTCATTAGGATATATGGGTGTGAGCTGCGCCCATTCAGGCTACCCAGATTTGTGCCCATGAGGCTCTTTGCCCTGGAGTATTTCAGACAATTCGCCAATGCCGATCAGATCCATTTTGCAG
>APFE031723614.1:0-10669 GCA_000404065.3 Pinus taeda
CATTGATACCATACAAATTGATTTGGTTCCAAATATAAAGTTGCAATACATACCTTTTGTGTGTTTTGCACATTATTGAGATTGAAAAATTGCTCCATCTATAATATCCATGTTGTGGTATCCTTTCCATCAAACTTCCTCATATCCAAAATTAGAGTCTATGAAATCATGATTAACATTTCTTTTGTTCTCATTATGAGTTTCCTTTACTACCCTTTCACCATTCGTAAGCATTTCTTGTAGAAACGTTGTCAAATCTGTCTTCAAATCTGTCTTCAAATCATCCATCTTAGCTTCCACATCATTCATCTTAGTTTCTATGTCTTTCTTTAAACAATCCATCTTAGCTTCTACTCCTTTCTTTAAACCATCCATCTTAGCTTCTAGATCTTTCGTTAAACCATCCATCTTAGATTCTGTTGCTTTTTGTGTAAGTGACACTTGTTGCACTTGGTCTCGTAAGTTTGATATATCATGTTTCATTTATTCCTCTTATTCATGAGTCATGCTAGAGCTTTCAGGTTGCTTACTAGGTGTTTGCAGTTTCTTTCCTCGAGGCATCAATTAATCATAATAATGATTTACTATGCCCTTTGAATTCCTTCAAACTAATTTTTCAAACCAAGCTTATGCAAAAATTTAGAAAAACTACACACCTTTTTCACTTTGTAGGAGCTTGGTATTAAATCTAATGTATCTCTGTAATTTTGGATCATCCAATTTTGAAATTGTGACCTATGGTAGCCCTCTATGACCTCTTTCCAATGCCACCAGTCTTATCCAAATTGGATTCTCCAAGGAAGAGTTATGCCAAATCTCCCACAGTGACCTGATTATAGACTAGTTCAATAGAGTGAACTTGTGCAAGGTGCCACGAGTCACTGTTTCTACCTTTGGCTTTGAAAAATATCTGAAAGAAATAGCAGTTAATCCTCTCTTTGTATCTTCTTGTGAAATTTCAATCTAATGCTCATACCAAGATCCATGTTTAACTCTCTATTCATTCCTTTGCATTTTTATACACCATAGATAGATATATGATTGGTATAATCTCCCCCCCTTAAACTTCTATTGCTAGCGGGTGGATATTTCATGAAAACACATAATTAGTGGCCTCTGAGTCCAATGATATAGAGTTTCCTATAAGTTTGACATCACTCATAAGTTTATGTGTTCTTTTATCTTGATGGAATCAAGCATAATAGTATACATGAAAGCACAAGTTAATAAGGTGAAATCTCACCAAACAATTTTTAAGAACTTTTCTATATCTTAACGAGGATCTTATATATTTTCAATGATAGTACATATTATTTATATCCATATCTCTATGAATATGAAACTATACAAAATAGTGTTACAATTCATGTATTCAAATCATCACATGTAGATAAAGGTTGGAAAAAACATGTTTTAGATAGAGACAAACAATATCCTTGAGAGAATACTCAAATCTAGCATCCATTACTTACACTTCTCCCTTATACAGGGGATGTAGAGCACCAATAATGCAAACAATAGACTTTAATATTTAATTCCATTTATTGATATTATATTTTGGGATGTTTTTATAAAAAAATAGTTGAAAGATTGTTGGTCTCAATTTTGCCCTAATGTTACATTTGTCCATACTTCAATGGTTAATAACAACATAAATGAAACTAGAAACTAGTTGGTTCCTATATACGATAGATGCTTGTTAGTATATATATTGGTTTCATAAGAGTGCAAGGAATTTTTCTTTATTTTAGTGCCATATTTTTATAATCTTTCAACAAAACATGTTTAGTCTCCATCATTATTTCTATAAAAAATTCTTGAAAATATAAATTTAATTTATAAATTTTATGAGAATAGTAATGTGATTGTAGAAATTATTTTCAAATTATCTTGTTTTAATTGTAATTTATTTAAATCCACTAACTTTAGAAAAGTATATATATGACTCAAAATATTATTTACAACTATAAATTATATATTGAGAATGCATGATTCTTTAACTATTTTATACCAATCTAACTCAGAGTGTTGCATATAATGAGTCAATCCATATATGTATATTATTTGTTTTTAAATACTTATAATTTTTTTATAAGTTTTCAAATTTATAGTAAAATATCATATAAAACATTTCATTGTTTATTTTCTTATCATTCTCTAATCTAATTAGTGTTTGTAACAAATTTAGCACCTTATTTATGTCATTCCATTTAGTTCTTTGGTCATTAAAAATTTCGACATGTATCTCTTTATAAACTAGTGATCTCTCTTGCATGGATATAGACATGTTTTTCCTTTTTTGTTAATTTAATAACTTTCATTATATCATAAGTTCTCACCCATACCATATTTTTTGTCCACTAGGTAATTATAAAAAAATATAACGAATTACCAAGAAAAAAATTACTAGAACAAAAAAGACACATTAGATTAGAAGACCTTGAAGATCACGATGTAACTAACTACCATTACAAATCATATGAATTTATAGGGGCAACATGTGACAATCTAGAATGTAGTGATGGAGGAGGCCTAATGTCATAGTAGATGTACTTAAAAGTGATCCAATTTATGTTATAAGAGCCATTGTCCCCATAGAAGAAAACAATCAAGCATACGTGAATGGTTTCATTCCATATCATTCATCAAAATAATAATTGTATTCTTGTATTCACTTTTTGTCTTTAATAATATTCTCCATAGGTTTGTTGATATGTCTCAATTTACCAATAAGGTTGTATTGGGAGGAACTAATTCCTCAACTCCAAGGGTGTGGGCTATAAAAACCTTAAAATCCCTAATATGATAATATTCTGCTAGACCTTGGTCAATTAAGAGGAAAAAGAGCTGTCGATTTCACTAGAAAGTTAACTAGGCTTGCACGAGGAATGTTAGAAGAACTCCTGGAAAATTTTGCAAGGGATTTTATTTATTAACTAAAGAGTAGATCAAATCTTTTAATGGCTTGAGATTGAGTTAGCTTGGCTTTTAGTTTTTTTGTTTTGAAAACCCTGAAATAAAAAAAAAAAAATTACGTATATAGCCAGGGTTTGTAGAGCAAAAAGAGACATGCAACCTCCTTGAAGTAATGATCCTGTAACTTTCAAAACAAGTCGAGTTAAAAAAAAATCGCAACAGAGCATTTTTTTTTTTTAAGATGCCCATACGCCCTACTGGTTGAGCCCAAAGCTTTGATACCATATGTAATAGTCCAAAGTAAATATAAAGTTAATTTCCTAATTAAAATCAGAATAAAAAAAATAAGCACATACCTATATTACCTGATGTCTTCCAGATGATAAAAAGGTTTTGGGGATGACTCTCTACCCAACCATAGGCTCAATTATGCAAGGATTTGCTATAACTAGCCATCCTCAAGCCCTCAATCAACAGACTACTGCCACTGACTCCTAATTCTTATAACACCATTCTCCCAAGAGAATGAAAGATAAAAACTCGGAAAGATGGAATGCCTCCTATCCTCCTCATCCTCTAATAAATAGAGCAATCATTGGATGGGGAACCACATGCACATACTCAATGTGTCTACATGTGACTTTGATTTTTAGCTTTCTTTACTTTTCTTTTGATTTTTTAATTTTCTTGTTTTATTCCTTTTCTTTTCTTTAGTTTTCTTGTTTTATTTTCTTCTTTTTCCTTCTTTACTGGTGTTATTTTGTTGGGTCCCTATAATACTAGTGATTATTCATTACTATTGTAGTTCCATCCCTTATTAATATTGTTGTGCCCCTATTGTCCCCATATTGTTATTACTATACCCCATAAATCCCTCTATTGTTATTTTTGCGGCTCTATATTATTATAGTTAGGTCGGATGGGTTATATTGTGACTCCTTAGACTCCTATATATAGAAAGGAGGTTCTGTCATTTGAATCATCCAAGAATTGTTCATTTATGTAATGTAAAGGAGGTTGCCTCCTTGAAGAGGCTGAATTCTAAGGCATTGATCTAACTTTCTATCTTTTCTTGAGCTGGCTTCATAACATTTGGTATCAGAGCTTTGGATTCTAGGGTTTTGCTGCTCCAAATAGGTCATTGTGGTATTTTCACTATAAAATGTTTCTGCGATAGTTTAGAAGCTAAAAAAAAACCCATTTGAGAAGAAATCACGCTCAACCTTGGGTTTGAACTTCAGAGCCTTTTGTGCTATATTTGTGGAGATATGATCTAAGGCATTTGTTCTTTTTGCAGACTCTTGAATTACATTCTAAACAGGTAACCTGGGAAAATCATCATAACTTTCTCCCTAAGCATCGGATTGAAATTTCGTCAAAAGGTATAGAAAGAGGATGGACGTTAGTTTCTTGCATACACTTTTTAGAGCCAAAGGTCAAAATAGTGACTTGCGGCACATCGTACAAGTTCGCTCTACTGAACTAGTCTATAATCAGGTCACTGTGGCACATTTCGGATAAATCTTCCTTGGAGAATCCAATTTGGATTAGACTAGTGGCATTAGAAAGAGGACACAAAGGGCTACTGTAGGTCACAATTTTAGAACTAGATGATTTGAAAGTACATAGATACATTAGAGGAAATATCGAGCTCCTACAAAGTGAAAAAAGGTGTGTAGATTCCTTTAAATTTTTGCTTAAGATTGGTTTGAAAATTTATTTTGAAGGAATTCAAAGGGAATAGTAGAACATTATTATCAGTAACTGATGCCCTGAGGAAAGAAAATGCAAACACCTAGTAAGCAACCTGAAAGCTCTAGAATGACTCATGAAGAAGAGGAAGAAATGCTACATGATATATCAAAATTACAAGAAAAAGTGCAACAAATGTCACTCATACAAAAGCTAACAGAATCTAAGATAAATGGCATGGAATCTAAGATAAAGGGTGTGAAAGCTAAGATGTACAATTTGAAGATAGATTTGAAGACAGACATGGCAGATTTGAAGACATATTTGACGAATTTTCTACAAGAAATACTTACTAATGGTGAAAAGGTAGTAAAGGAAACTCATGATGTGAACAAAAGAAATGTGTTCATCATGATTTCATAGACTCTAATGTGGGATCAAAGACCCACCATATTCCAAAAATCAATATGAGGAAGTTTGATGGCAAGGATCCTGCAACATGGATATTACAGATGGAGCAATTTTTCGATCTCAATAATTTACAAAACGCACAAAAGGTACGTATTGGAACTTTATATTTCGAACCAAATCAGTTTGTATGGTATCAATGGCTTTGCTCTCGTAAACAAATTATCACTTGGGAAATTTTTACGGAATAATTAACAACACATTATGAGAATACAAAAAACAACACTTTTTTTAGCCAATTGATAAGTCTCAAACAAAAGGGTTCAATAATGGAGCACATTGAGGAGTTCCAAAAATTGAACATAAGGGTAAAAAATATCCAGAGGAGCATAGGAATGATGTGTTCATAGGGACTTTAAAGGATAATATCCAACATGATGTTCCCCTTTGGGAACCTGATTCATTAGAGAAGGCATTCAGGCTAGCAAGAAAAATGGAAAGAAAAATTATGACAACCAGGAAGCATACCACTCACAACTATAAAGATGGAAGTGTTGTTGCCCCTAGTCTTCCATAACCTATAAGGATGACACCACCAAAATTGGAAGAAAAAAAATCAAAAGGGCTTTCTTACAGTTGTGATAGCAAATACACTAAAGGTCATAAGTGTGCTCAGAAGGAATTATTCTACATAGATTGCGAAGAGGAAGAAGAAAAGGAGCAAGAAAGGTCAAAAGAAGAGGATATACTCCAGGAACATAGCCTAGATAAAGAAGAAATGAATCCGACCATTTATTGTAATGCATTAGCGGGAATTACCACTCCTCAAACCATTAATATAGAAGGACAAATCAAGAAGAAAAAGATAATAGTGTTGATTGATTCAGCAAGTACCCACAATTTTAGTCATTGTAAGATAGCAAAAGAATTGAATTGCTTCTTATATCTAGCACCAGAGTGTCAAGTGGAATGGTTACAAATGGAGGAACAATAAATTAACTCTGGAAAGTGCCATAATATCAGCTATCGATGGGGGAATATGTATTGACTAGCCTAATGCTTTCCATTCCAATGGGAGGTGTTGATGTTGTACTAGGAGTCCAATGGCTACAATCCTTGGGTACAATAGCTTTTAATTTTCAAGAACTTTTCATGAAATTTTCTGTGGGAGGAAAGGAATTTGAATTAAGGGGTATTGGAAGGAAACTAAGAAAGATAATTAGCTCTAAAAGTATGAAAAAGCTTCTAAAAAAGGAACAAAGGGTGTAATGGCACAATTATGTTCGCTAGATGTTTCCACATTCGAATCATCTATTTCTCGAGATCTCCAAAAAGTCTTAGACAATTATTTCAAGGTATTTGAGACTCCCAAAGGTGGGAGTCATCTCTAATGGTATGACAAAGCTTCTAAAAAAGGAACAAAGGGGTGTAATTGCACAATTATGTTCACTAGATGTTTCTACATTGGAATCATCTATTTCTCTAGATCTCCAAAAAGTCTTGGAAATCTCCAAAAATTCTTGGAAAATCATTCCAAGGTATTTGAGACTCCCAAAGGTTGCCCACCTATTCGTGATCATGACCATGCTATTCATCTGATTCCAGGAAGTGTTTCTCCAAACATTAGGCTGTATAGATATCCCTATGCCCAAAAGAGTGAAATTGAATGTATGGTTCCAAAAATGCTAGAGGCTGGTATAATTCAACTGAGTCAAAGTTCTTTCTTTGCTCCATTACTATTAGTGCACAAGAAGGATGGATCATGGCGCATGTGTCCGGATTATAGGGAGCTCAACAAGCTCACTATTAAAGGTAAGTTTCCCATTCCTGTCATTGATGAATTACTAGATGAATTGCATGGATCAATTTACTTCACCAAGTTGGATCTTCGTTTAGGATATCATCAAATCGGAATGAAGACTCAAGACATTCTGAAAACAACATTTAAAACTCATGAGGGTCATTATGAATTTTTGGTCATGCCTTTTGGCCTTACCAATGCACCTTCAACATTTCAAGATTTTATGAATTCCATTTTCAAACAATTCCTTAGAAAATTTGTGTTAGTATTTTTTCATGATATACTAATCTACAACAAGTCTTGGAAGGATCATGTTGAACATGTTGACAGGGTGCTACAATGAACAATATAGCAATAATGTGAATTAAAACTATTAATATAGTAATAACATGAATTAAATAATGATAATGATTAGTATAATAGTGTTACAATATAGTAAAACACAAAACATAAAACAAACAAACAATATAGTAATAACATGAATTAAATAATCATAATTATTAGCATAGTAGTCTTACAAAATAGTGTTACAAAATAGTAAAACATAAAACAAACAAACAAACAAACAATATCGTAATAACATGAATTAAATAAAGATAATGTGATGCAGGAGCATCCAACTCACCATGACCGGGTGAAGTCTCTGCGAGGTCAAAGAAAAGTTGAATTTACTTTTATCTTATGAAGAGCGAAGCAGCCAAGTTTTTCAAGCGGTTGGAAGACATTCCTAAAATCTCCCTGCCGCCTGAGACCGCGATTCAGGTTGCCCTCTCCTTGGCTGAACGGCCTCTTGCCGGTCAATTCACTGATCTACGGCCTTCTCCTAAGACCACTGAGTCCTGAGTAAATAGGAATTGGGGTCCTCTGATCAAGAGCAGTGTCACCTCTTACTTCTTAGGTCGAGGGTATTTCCTTTTCAAATTCACCTCAAAGGAGGACAAGGATCTGTTCTTCCAAAATGGCCCCTATTTCATGGGGCCCTAGGGCTTGTACCTCAATAGATGGACCCCGGATTTCGACCCTGCAGTCGATGTCACTTCGGCGGTCCCTGTTTGGGTCAGACTTCCTAATCTTCTAGTCTATTGCTGGAACTGGGACTCACTAAAACACATCGAAAATACCCTTGGGAAGTTCATAGATAGGGCAAACAAAAAAGATCAATATGATTGCGCTCATATATGCGTAGAAGTAGACCTAGAGGTGGGTCTCCTGGAAACCATCAAAATCAAAGTAGGAAGCTGGTCCCATCTGCAGAAGTTGGATTACGAGCAGCTACCTTTCAAATGTCGAAAATGTCATGTCTACGGACACTTCGCCAGAGGTTTCCCAACCAATGTGGAACCAAAACAGGGTAAAGAAGGAGCTTGGAATCAGGTCAAGTGCGCCAGAAAATCCCAAAAGCAGGCTGGTCCAAATGGAAGAGGTCCACAGGCACCCCCTCAGCAACCCCCTCCCAGAAAGGATCAAGAAAAACAAATTTTCCCCTCTAATCTCGCAAATAGAGGAATCTCAGGAACCAGAAAAACAAAAATCAACCCCTCCCTCTAAATCTCCCAAAGGTTCTGGAAATAGAGTTGATCAAGCTGGAAGTGGTGTTCCAGCAATAGAGGCAATGGCTGAAAGTGGTGTAACAACAATAGATTTGGCAATGGTTGAGAGCCCCAAAGGAAACATTATCGTAGCAGAGGAAGAGGAGCATGAATAAGAGTGCTCAGAGGAAGAAGGGGAAATAGGAGAATCCCAAGCTTTGATAAGGAGATCCACAAGAGGCCGCAAAATAGACGTGGTAAAAAGAGAGCAGGAAACCTTCAAGGATAAGCTTCAACGTAGCCAGCCAACTCTTGAGAAGCTCCTAGCATCACAAGAAAAGTTGGCAAGAAACCAGCCCCAAGGCTCCAAGGGAGCCAACTAGAAATATAAATGATGAAGATAGTCTCCTGGAACTATAGAGGTATGGGGAGTAGAATCAAAAAGAAGCCATCAGAAGTTTAATAAGAACAGAGACTCCTAACATACTTCTCATCCAGGAGACCAAACTGGAAGACTCTGTCTTCCTTCAGGAAAGAAAGAAACTTTGGAGAAAATGTGAGGCGAAAGCTATCTCAGCTCGAGGGGGTTCTGCAGGGCTGGCCACTCTTTGGAATTCTAGGAAATTCTTTTTCATCTCTGAATCCCTCAATACTCAGTAGCTGCTCTTAAAATTGCTGCACTTATACTCAAGAGAGATTATCAGCCTCTTCAACATGTACATCCCTATGAACGCTGTGGAAAATAAGTCCTACTGGGACTCCATAGGAACCCAACCAGATCTAGTCAATCTAGAGAATATCATCATAGCAAGAGATCTCAATCTTACTCTCCTTTCAATAGACAAGAGAGGAGGCATCACTGCTCGAGATCCGACAAGGGAATGGGCAGAGGACCTTATGCAGGACTGGGACCTCCTAAACATCAAGCCAATCTCGTGTAAGTTCACTTGGACTAACAAAAGAATTAGTCCTAGCCATATTGCTGCTAGATTGGATAGATTCTTAATTCAAAGCTCTTTTCTTCTGCTTGGATTAGAAGCTAGAGTTCACATTCTCCCTTGTAGCACTTCAAATCATAAACCCAACAAGCTGGAACTGGTGTTTCAGCTTGACCTTGGTCCAATCCCCTTCAGATTCAGCCTACTCTGGACTAATGAATCAAACTTCATGCATTTAGTTAAGGACATCTAGAGGCAGCTAGTAAAAGGCTCCCCATTTTTTGTCTGGGAGGAGAAGCTCAGAAGAGTGAAAACGACTTTAAAAAGCTGGTTCAAAACTCTACCCAATCTAGCAAATGAAAGAAAAATTCTTCAATGCAGTCTGGAAAGTCACCACCTCCAAGCTGAAACAACTGATATAACCAAAGAATTTCTAGACAAAGAAGCCCAGTTGCAGCAAAACTTCCACAAGGCTTGTCTAATAGAAGAAGAGTACTGGAGGCTTAAGTCACGCAGTCTTTGGCTTAAAGTAGGGGACAAGAACTCTTCCTTCTTCCATAAACAAGCTTAGGCTAGGAAATGCACCAATGCCATTTCTAAAATTAAAGATGGCACTATTACTCATAAAGAAAATGCAAGCATCAAAAAAGCTGCCTCCCTTCATTTTAAAATCCTATATAGCGAAGATAAAAATCTAGACTAAAGCTTTCATATGATTGACATGGTTCCCTCCTTGAGTACTGTTGAAATGAATCACCATCTTGAAGCTAAAGTCACTAAGAATAAAGTCAAGGATGCCCTCTTTGACATGGACACAGATAAAGCCCTTGGACCAGATGGTTTTCTAGCCAGATTCCTCCAATCTTGCTAGCAGATTATGGAAAAGGATCTATACAAAATGGTTATCAAGTCCCAAGCTTGCCAGAAAATCGGAGGAAGCATGAACACTGCTTTTCTTGCTCTCATTCCGAAAGAGAATGGAGCCAATACTTTCAACAGGTTTCGTTCAATATCGCTATGTAACATCGGTTATAAACTGATTACTAAAGTTCTTGCTAATAGACTTAAGCTCATCCTCCCCAAACTCATTCCGGAAAGCCAAGGAGGATTCATTCAAGGGAGACAAAGAGTGGACAACTACATGATGGTCCAAGAGGCAATCCACTCAAGTATGAGTCCCAAGGAAAAAGGTATGGTTGTCAAGCTTGATTTAGCGAATGCTTTTGATAGAGTCAAGCACAATTTTCTGCTAAAAGTCTTACACAAATTTGGATTTGGGAGAAATTTATAAATTGGATTCGGGCCTGCATTTCGGAGACTTATATCACTCCTTCAATAAACAACAGAGCTACTAACTTTTTCAAAGCCACGAGAGGGCTCAGGCA
>APFE031723618.1:0-28212 GCA_000404065.3 Pinus taeda
AAGATTAAGTTTATAGTCCAAATATTATTGTGAGATAATAATATTTGACTTTTCTATTTTTGACAGCCAGTCTAAAAATAGACTTGATCACTCACACTGTGATCACTCACACTTTCATCAAAAATAGAAGTCCATCTATTTTTCTAACTTGATCAATCATCCATAAACAGCAACCTGCAATCCATAGACATGATCCATATGTCTAAAAATAGACCTAGTCTAAAAATAGACTTGCGCCAAAAATAGCCTGCGGGCCCACTTAGTGAAGGCGACTCCTTTCCACTAAGCTCCATCATCTTGTTGCATTCTCAACAAGCATTTCTTGTTGCACACTTTTCAACATTTACATCTAGGCGTGAAAGGACCCCAAGAAGAAATGGTTCGAATTACCCTACCTAGCTACGGATGACGCTATTGCAGAGGTCATCAAGCATTGGCCAACAGAGTGGAATTTCGCATCTGATGTGGCCGCTGGGACTAGCAAGTCTGCGGAGAAAAAGAAAAAGGAAACGGTCAGATAGAAGGTTTAGTTGTTGGCTGAGAAGAGGAAGAAAGAGGTTGAGGAGAAGACCTAGGTAGAAATAGAACGCACCGCAAACGAATAGGCAAAGCAAGAAGAGCACGACTCCAAAAGAAGTCAGAAGTCTCCTTCACTCCAAATGGAGGAATAAGAGTGATTAGAGCATGGTGGCAGAGATCAAAACGAGAGTGCTCCCTTCCAAGTGAAGTGGTACAGGGAGCAAGAAAAGGAAGGACAACGGAAGAAGTTGAAAGATACCAGGTTGTTGCTAGATCCAATTACCTTAACAGAGGGCGACTTTGATGATATTGGAGATAAGGTGCGACATACAGTAGTAGAACTGATGAAACTATTGAGAAGCAGTAAAAGCAAGCATTGATCGCCATGCAGATTGGTCTGCGCGAGCTGCAGATCCAAATGACTAGACTCTAGGTAGGTGCAGGACAGAGCAGCGTTGCACCAACCAATTTGGCTCCGGGGACCACTCAAGGAGAAAATATGGTTCACTCAATGGATCTTCGGGTAGTCACGCTACCTAAGGGATCTTTGAGCATGGAGGTAGCCACTAACAAGGCTATTGTTAGCTCCTTGAAGAATGTGGACCTCAACTTGGCCACGCTCCCTAGTGAGTTCCTTCACATACTGCAAGCAGGTGTGATCGTAGAGATTAAGGCCTGAGAGTAGTGCGCGCTGAGAATGATCAGCGAGTACAAAGTAAACAAAGAAAAAATGTTCGTGGAGAAAACATTAGCACAGGAAGCATGGAAGAAAGTTCAAGCACAAAATGAACACACTGCAACCGTGGTTGCTGAGGCATGCAGAACAGTCGCTAAACTGCATATCTCGGAGGAAGCGTCAGTGGATGCGAAGATCAGGAAGTTGGCTGCAGGTGTGCACAATGCGAAGACAGAAGTGGCCAAGGTTCAATTTGAGCTGAACTTGAAAATTACAGAGCTAGAGTTGAAGTCACAACCTTCAACTCCACAAGAGGTCAAAGAATAGCGCAAAGATGATGTAAAGGATGGAGTCACAACAATGGATGTTGTGGTTGCACTGTGCTATTCGAGCAATCCGTGGAGGCAGTCATGCCGTTGTAGGAAGATCCTAACCTGCAGAGGTTAAACGTAGAAGCCCATGAATTACAATAATAGTATGATGAAGCAAGAGTGACAATGCTCACCGTCACTATAGCACAACGATTGGCCAAGCTACATGAGGCCAAACAGTTGATCGAATAGGTGGAGGCAGTGCAAAGGAAAGAGGCGGTCCTAAAGGCCATATTGGGGCCTTGGTTGGATGAGGCCTATGTTATCGCTACCACCAGAGGATAATTTGGCAAGCCTACAAAGAATGCAGTAGAAAATCAAGGAAGACAGTGCAGGACTAGCAACAGAGCAGCTGGTGGAGCAGATCAAGCAGGTAGCCACGTAGAGCGTGACTGAGGTAGCAATAGTGCAATTTGAGTTGGGAGGTCTCCAGAGTAAGATCTCGATGCCAACAGAGTGACTCAAGGGTGGGTCATGATATTTTTGTTGGGGGCCTATTGGGACAGGGTCCCCTAGGGTCAATTTTGGGGAAAAAGCCCAAGTTTTGGGGGAAAAAGCCCAAGTTTTGTTGCAAAGAATGTAAATTTAGATCTGAGACTTTTGTGATCCATAATGTAGAGAGCAGTCTTTCGGATTAATCACATAGTAAGGATTGGATTGATGTTTCGAACCAACTAATGTGGTTCATCCTCAGGACAAGGTGAGAAACCACACGATCTGAAAGAATAAATAGCAGGGATGCATCAAGGTTCAGGGTAAGCCGTCCAAAACTAGCCATTGGTGAAATAAAATTATTAAGTTAGAAAATAACAGTTATATGTTAATTAAATTTAATCTTGAAATTGTAACTTATTTATCCAATTAAATAATAATATAATCTCAGATTAATTAATTAATATAATATTATAAGTTAGGGTTGATTTATTCAAGGTAAGTTAGGTAGAAAACTAGCCGTTATCTTTAATGGATTTAATAATAAAAATAGTAAGATTTTTTTAATAAAAACTAGTTGTTATAATCCATTAGTTAATAATCTAATTAAAAATAATCTATATAAAAATCATAGGTTGAGATTGGTTGTAGGGAATTAGTATATAAAGAGTTTTGTTAAAACTAAATTTATTTAACAAGTCAAATCATAATGTAACACTAGTTAAGGTTTGATGTGCTTAAAAAAAAAAAAAAAACTAGTCATTATCAAAAGGAATAATTTATATACTTATTAATGTAATAATAATACAAATTTTATAATATTTAGATGAAAATAATTAATTTAGTATATTATTAGTTACGGTTCAAGGTGATAAAAATAAAATAAATAATTTATATAAATATTATGTAATAATAATTAACAAATTTTATAATACTATGACTTAAAGTGATTACACAAAATACTATTAGTTGGGAGGGACCTAATAAAAGAATATTAGGATCAGGTTGCCAAGTTACAGGATAAGATTCCTTAAAATGGAGGAAAGAAAAGAACGGGTAAAGGGAATCCCGTCAGGGTGAAAAAGATAAGGGAGAAGAAAGGGCGGTGGACTTAAGAAGTGAGATCTGGAATCCAATTCCTACTTAATTTCCAGCCATCATCTCTATTGAGGTTTTTGGCATGCCTTTCAATCTCAATCGCTTCCCTTAACTTCCTGTGGTGGAAGTGATCAATCTTAGCAATGACCTTGGATTCCTTAATGCACACATGGTGTTTTGATTTCTAAACATGTTCTGCAAGAGTCGAGGTGCGTGAGCGATTGTGTCTGATGTCAGCGGCATGTTCACTGATCCTCTGCTTAATAGATCTTCCTGTTTCTCCAATGTAGGGGATACCACAGGAGCAGGGAATGAGGTAGACCCCTTTTGAGTCTTTAGTGTCTATAGGGTCCTTGACCGATCTAAGAGAACTTTTAATATTATTGATAGGCTTGAAAGAGGGAAAAACATTAGTCTTCTTAAGAATATGGGCTATGTTAATTCATGAAAAGTTTTGGAAAAAATCACATAGAGAGTATTAGGTCGATGCGTTTCGAGCCAGCCAGTGTGGTTCATCTTCAGGACAAGATGAAAAGACAAATCTCAAAGGAAGGTTAAATAAGAAGGTAGGTCAACCTAATGGTTAGAGGAAAACGACTACATTTGAGTGGGGAGGGAAATAATATTATGAACCAACCAAACGACTATATACTCTAAATTGCTTAAATAATTAATAAATAGTAATTATTTAATATATTAGTTAACTTATTCATTCTTTAATTATAATATATTATTTATTTATTCTTGATTAGTGAAAAATAAGTAAAATAAACTAACAATGAAAGTAATATAATAACTAACTAAATAAAATACCTAAAATAAATAAATAATAAAATCACAAAGTGACGGAGTTCTAAAATAAAAAATATAAATATAAATGAAAAATTATAATTAAATAATAAAGGGGAATATAAATAATAATACAATGAAAATTATTTAAAAAATATAAAAAAGAGGGTGTCTAAATTAATATTATATATATATATAATAATATATATAATATAGATAGATATTGTAGATAGATAGATAGATAGATAAATTAGATAGAGATATTACTTAAAAACAATGAAACTAAATAAAAAGAGGGGGAATCCTCTATAAAAAGAAAGACTAAGAGGAGAGGGCGGGAATCCAACAGCGACTAATTTTCTAGCCATCATCCCTATTAATTTTATTAGAGGACCACTCAATTTCAATGGCTTCCCTAAACTTGCGGTGATCAAATTGAGAAATTCTTGCGACAACCTTGGCCTCCTCAATGCATATGTGATGCTTGGTCTTCACTGCATGTTCCGCTAAAGCCGAGGATTTGGTCCTCCCATGTTTGATATCAATAGCATGTTATTTAATCCTTTGGTTAACCGACCCGTTTCTCCGATGTATGGGGTCCCACACGAATATGGGATGCCATAAACACCTTTCAAATCCATAGGGTTCACGTGGTCTTTAACCGACTTTAGGGAGATTCTAATGTTGTTGAGGGGTCTAAAGGTTGAGGGAACACTATGTTTCTTCAAGATTCTCACAATATTTTCTGTGGTCCCTTGGATGAAGGGGAGGTGAACTCCTTAATGTTGATCAAATGTGTCAGTCTTAACCTTAGGACCCTTACCGACTTTGAGGAAAATTTTAACACCTTGCTTCCTACTATAACCATTCTGGACAAAAACATTAAGGAGATGGGATTTTTCTTTAGAAAGCTGGTCTTTATCAGAAATACTTAAATCCCGGGTGGCTAAAGTGCTGAAAACACCTATCTTCTGAGCAGGAAAGTGATGGGAACTTGCATGAAGATATTGCTCAATATGAGTCTTTTTTGATACACATGTTGGGAGAAAGAACCATCACCCTTCCTAGAAATTAGGACATCAAGGAAAGGAAGGAAACCATCAACTTCTCGTTCCATGGTGAATATTATGGAGCTAGATTGATTATTAAGATGCTCTAAAAAGCTATCTAACTTGTCAGGCCCGCGCTGCCAAAGGGATGAGGTATCATCAACAAATATTTTCCAAAGTTTGGGTTTAAAAATAGCTGAGGATAAGGTTTTGGATTCAAAGTCTTCCATGAACAAGTTAGCAACGATGGGGGATAGTGGGGAACCCATAGCCAACCCATAGGTTTGTTCATAGAACTCACCTTCAAAACAGAAAAAAGTAGAAGTGAGGCAAATGTCAACTAGTATAGCCGTGTCAGGATCAGTAAGGCGAAATATTACATCGAGAGATTCCTTGATGGGGATGTTAGTGTACAAGGAAACAACATCAAAATTGACAAGATTGTCTCCTGGATCAAATTTCATATCCTGTAATTCACTAACAAATGATGTAGAGTCTTTGACAAAGGAATCTGTCCGACCTACCAGGGGCTTAAGCTTCGAGGCTAAATATTTAGCTAAAAGATAGGTAGGCCCACCTATGGTGTTGACAATGGGTCTAAGGGGGGGCCCTTCTTTGTGAATTTTAGGGAGCCCATAGATCTTGGGAGTGATGGGGTTACTCTCAATAAGCTTGTGACTAAAGGAGCCAATAGTGCTGCAGGATTTAATGGAAAGAGAAACCGACCTAGAAATCTTTTTCAAGGGATCCTTGTCAAGATTTTTGTAGCTTTCGCTGTTGTTCAGGTGATCCAACATCTTTTTCTGATAATCTTCCTTATCAAGGATGAAAACAGTCCCACCCTTATCTGCTTTTAAAATAACAATGTCTGAGTTCTTATTCAAGGACTTTTGGGCTTCAAACTCTTCCTTATTGATGTTGGGCTTATGGGGCTTAACTTTCCCAAGGATAACTGCACAGTCTTGCCGAATAATATCTTTAATATTATCCGGTAAGTCCTTAATCCCATATTCGACATCACACATAATATCAGCTACCAGAATTTTCTTTGGAGCAAGGGAAAAATTTAATCCCTTCTCCAATAGCTTAAAGACCTAAGGAGGAAAATAAAAACTAGAAAAATTAACTACTTTGTTATTAGGATGATTAATATAATTATTAATAAGATGAACATTATTATTGTTATTAATATTTTTATTATTACCTTCATTATTTTTATTCTTAATATATCTAAGACCATTCTTATTTATGTTATTATAGTTATATTCCATAAATTCTATACTATGACCTGATCTATTGTTCACATTATTAAAGCTCCTTATATCATCATCCTTACCAATATCTACAGAATTAAAAATATTATCATTAATACTATTATTAATCTCACCAAAAGATATATTATTATTATTATTATTATTATTATTATTATTATTATTATTACTATTACTATTATTATCAATATTAGATATAAATATTGTGATGGTTAATACCATAGGCATAAGAGAGGGCTCAATGATCTGAAGTAAAGGGGATCGGAGGAGTCAAATGAGAGGTCACACGAGACACGTGATAGCTATGAGGGGAAGAAATAGGCATTGGGGAGTCATCTTGAAGGTCAACATTCTCGGGAATGGATGGAGTGGAAGGGTGAGAGGTGACTACAGAGAGGCTCATGGAATATAGAGGAGATGAATGATCAGTCAACTGGCTGGGATGGGGAAGGCCAGATGAGCAAAGGGAGGGATCGGATAGGCATACTAGGGTCAAGGGATGAGAACCGATTGAAACAGAATCAAAAGAAGAGAGGCATGGATGAGAGGAGTATGACAACAAAGAAGGGACATGGCAGTCTTCCAGCCTGCGAACAACATTGGGATCAATGTCCTCCAAGGAGTCGAGAGGTAGCGAATGGGCACATTCGAGCAGGGAATCACGTTCACCAACAGAGCTCAGCAAAATGGAACTTGGAAGTCAGGTCATATCATAGTGACACTTAGCTCATGTTTACCTTGGAGAGCCCATAAAAGTGGGTAATCGTGGGAGAGGTGGTTACACATCCCCTGTTAGTTCCTTAATATCATCTAATATATTGAATAACTATGTGACTATTTATATACCACCCCACCTCAATCCCCCAAAGCTACCCACACCTCAATTCCAAATCCACATGATATGATATTGGTTTATCCATGAATCCCCTTATTTAATCCAAATTGTAATTCATGAATAAAAAATAAAAATTCATAAAAAAACAAACAATTTATTCACCTAACAAGATGGTACCAATATTAGATTTGTTAAGGTGGTACACTACCATACATAATCTAAGTCACTTAACTTAGAGAAAATAGTGTCCAAGTTTCATAATATGTAAGCTAAAGCACATATGTGTAGGGGACACTCATTGTTGACCAATAATGGCAACCAATTTGAATGTTAGCCATACTGTGACACTTAAGGTTTCCTTAAGCACTAGCCCTTTGCATTTGTGCATAAATTTTGTTCATCCCCATAAGCCAAAAACTATATTGTAATGAATAATCACATTCCAGTAATAGCAATAATCATCTAAACATTATTTGTACTAAGATATTGGGTGTTTGAATCATGTTTTAAGTATTATTATTATTATAAAGTTTAAATTATTTATATTAATTTTTCTTCTAATAATAACTTTCTTATATAACATAACATGACAAGAGTTTATATTCAAAATCTATTTTAAAACATATTTTTAGAGCCAAAATATTTTAGATATCTTATAAATGAAAATCTACCTACTTTAAACATATGTTCAAGATTATCCTAGTTATTTATCCTAAGTATTAGGTAGATGGAAGACTTATCAGCTACATATCAATGAACTATATAAATATGTATTAGTATTTTCTATACTATATCAGTTTGATACTAGTTCATTCCATAATTCTCTTTATTACTTTTGTTATTAATTATTGTGTGCAATTATTTTAGAATAATTTTGTATTATTAGTTATTATTTAGAAAGTTTTAGAAGATAGTTATTTAGTTCATAAATTTTATGAGTGTTTGGTAATAGAATCTTGTAATTTAGTTGACAAAAAAATGTAAAAAAAATATAATTTGAAATATTATCTTTCCATCTAGAATTGCATCTAGACTCTATAACACTTTGTTTTAGGTTTTAAGGAAAAAACATTATATTTTATTGAAAAGTTAATTAATATAGATTTATTTTAATTCTAAATCTATTTAACACCAAAATGAATAAACAATAAATTAAGAAATAGATCCTCTTGGTGTTTAAAAGATTCTACTTTTATATATGAATAAATAATATTCAATATTATTTTGCTTTTCATATTTACATTATTTTTGGTATAATCGAAATGTTTAACTTCATTTATATTTAATTGTAATAATTTAAGTTATTTTTAATATTATATTAATTTGAATTATGCATTATTACATATATGTATATTACACATATTTCATTTATTAAATTTTATTATACTACATTAGAAAACACACTATTTATTATTTGTATGGATATTAAAAACAATAATAATTAAAAAGAAAAATATCTTATAAACATTTACATAATCTATATAAAACTTATATAGTCATTAAAAAATATAAATCTTACATTTATAATATTTTAAAATAAATTATTTTAAATTTATTTTAATTTTTAATATAATATTGAAAATCATGAATATAATCCTCAATTATAGATATAGGATAATAAATCACTGAATTTCAAATTTACAATTAAAAAATATACTTTTTTTAATTTATAAATGTATAATTTATAAATATATAATTAAATATACAAATTAGATAAATTTTTAAAGCGAAATTTAAAAAAAAAAATTAAACATTTTTAAAATTGCATTCTCATGATAACAACCAAAAAGGAATCGCAAATATCGATGAAAAACTTAACAGATATAATGTCTTGAGTGCAACAATGTATATGTTGGGCAATTGCATAAAGAAAATTTAACAAAGATAACATGTGAAGTACTTCGATGACATGTAAAGCATATTGTTCGTTAATATTGTAGTAATATTTTTGGGAACAATTATGTTTTAAATTAATTTATTTTAAAAATTAATAACAATAATTTGCAAGCAAAGAGAGAGAGTAAATTCAATGATGGTAATGACGCAAGCAAATGTTAAATAATAAAACAATTGTTAAATATTTATAATTTTTATTTATATAAATAATCAAATATTATTATAAATGTTAATTTATTAGATTTTATTTTTATTTTTTAATTTATTTGAAAATTAATGAAAAGTGATTATCATATATATATAGGAAATATTAAGGAAATTATGTTTTGTGGTTTGTTTTTTTGTTAAGTTAATATTAAATAGATAATTTATGATGGTGGTTTTTGTATGAAAATTGGAGATTATTGTGATATTTAAGAGAATTTGGTTTGGTCATGTGTAGTTATTGATTTTCTAAACAATTCATACAAAAAAATATAGCATTTCTCGTAATATTCTACATATGTTATAGGTTATTTTATTTATCATATATTGATTCTTTTTATGTAGGGAATCGCTATTCTCCATAGAAAACAAATCATCTTTATTTTGAAACATTCAAATACAAACCAAAACATCTTTACATTCCTTTTATCTAGGGAATCGATATTCTCCATAGAAAGTTTGTGATCTATTGGGGGATAAACCCAACACCCAATGCCTAGCTCTTTCCCACAATATAAACATAGCGACCACTCCTCCAAGTCCAATCCCAACTCCCATAGCTAATGATAATAATGACATTTTTTGGTCCAAATAAATTATCCATCCCACTTTGATATGATTACTGTTACCCTTATTTCCTTCTCCTATTGGTGCTTTCTTTACATTGCATGGATTTAAAGGACACCCTTGTAAGCACTTATTCTTTTGAAATGATTCTACATTGAATGTAGAAAATTGTGTCCCTATTGGGATTGGGCCACATAAGCTATTAAATGAAACATCAAAAACTACCAACATTGACAATTTAGAGAGCTCTTGAGGGTTATCTCCTTCCAACCTGTTTTTGGACAAGTCCAATTGCTCCAAAGTAGATATCTTCTACGTGATGTAGTGATTTGTCCTTCCAATTGGTTCCTTGATAAATTCAACAATCTCAGGCTACTTAGGCTTACTATGCTCGCAGGGATTCCTCCTGTAAAATTATTGCTTGACAAGTCAATTATTGTATTTGTAGCAAGCACATATGTGACAGTATCTTCACTTCTTTTAATGATAATGGAAAATGGAAATTCAATCTTATCTTCAATCCTTGAAGATGTGGCATTGATTGTAAATGCTTGGAGTCTCTCAAGATGAAAAGGTATTCTTCCACTGAATTTATTGTTGGATAAACCCAACACTTGTAACTTGGTAAGATTTGTAATAGATTGGGGAAGGCTACCATGGAAATTATTATAACTAATACTTAGCACTCTTATGTTTTGAAATTTTCGAATATGATGAGATAGCTCACCTTCTAATTGGTTTTTCCTTAAATCCAACAATTCACACATGGCTAAAGATATTGGCAAAGTTCCAGAAAAATTATTAGAGTGAACTGAAAAATACTATAAAGAATTTGGAAAATTTATAATATCCAAAACTCCACTAAATGAATTTTTTGATATATCTATAGAGTAAACAGATTTGAGTTTTTCTATAGTTTTAGGAATGATCCCGTGAATGCATGTCAATTCACTACTATGTTTTATTGCAGTCTTTGCCAGAGCAATAATTCATAAAGACCCGAAAATTTTGCAATAACATGGAAGAAGGCATTAACAGGTAAACAGAAATTCCCGTATCGAGCGAGATATACGGACAACTTGAAAATGAACCTAAAAAGAACCTAAAAATCTGCACACAGGAAAGTAAATTCAACAACATTTTTATTGTCAATTTTTTATTGTTACTAATTTTAATATTTATTAACAAAATTATATCCTATCATATATAATAATATTTTCAGTTTCATATTAATGGTTTTAATTTTATATTTTTAAACCTTTTTTAAATTTATTAACTATTGTTGTTTATGTCAAATAATTATAATGTGCAGGTAAGTCATTCATTTTTTTACTTTCTAATCTAGCTATAGTTTATTAATAAAATCTTTGGTATTAATGATTATGATAATGATTACATCCACTGAAATTATAATTAATTATGGCATTAAAAAATGGTATGAGATTATTTAGTCTTGATTTTAGACTTTTGTGATCCATATTGATTTTGATAAATTCTTTCGGATTAATCTTATTTTGTATTAAAATAAATATTAAAAGAAGAGTTATAAGAGTTATAAGTTATAATATTTGAGAGGTTAAGAAAGTTGTAACAAATATTTTGAAATTGAACTTTAATTTGGATATATGTGAGGCACTTCAGGGAAAGTTAATTTCACTTTCAACCCTTTGAGAGTCGCAAAGATGAGATATTCTTTCATCCCACAATGTTTAGAGAGTTGTCCAATGTCAAATTTCACTATGAAACTCGTAGAAGTTGGTTCTTGTTTTAGCAATGTTGATTTTCTTCTTTGTGTTATTTAGAATTAAAAGATATTTTTTATTTTCTAAATTAAGGATGACCACTTCTTTGTAGTATGTTAGCTTCCTTTCATTTTCTAAATCTATATTGCACCACAAAATCTATTTCAATTTAGATGTAATAATACTTTTAATATTATATATATCCAACAAGATGACATTTTCCTCTATTCCCCAATTCCTTAACTAAGACTTGACATCTTGATGTCATCCTTACTTCTCTATACCCCAATTCCTTAACTAAGACTTGACATCTTGATGTCATCCTTACTTGAGCCACTCGTGATTCTGGCTAAAGCTAAACATAATGTGTACTCTACTCTCTTTCACACCTCCATTTTCTCATTGTCTAAGAGATTTACCTCTAACAACATGTTAATGAACACACTTTTTATTAAAATTTATGTATCCTTATGCAAAAGGTTATAATGAATATTAAACAATAAATTACGAGAAGTATGGGAAAATCATTAATTCAAATGATTTTTTTTATTAAAAATAAATGCCACCCATGAAAAATCATAATTTGATTTTTATTTTTAATGGAACATTTGTTGATAGCTATATAATATATTACATAATAGCATCATGCTACTAGCAATTTCACCGAGAGGTGCAAAGGAATGCAAATAGGAGGAGTGGGCAGATGTGGAAGGAAATAATCAAGCGAAATTTAAGGAAAATGAGATACAATCGAAATGGACATTAAAATACAATCCAAATTTGAATACTAAGGTACTACCAAAATAACTCATTCAATGGAATATTTTACCATTGGGTAAGTTACATGGGTGGGCCCTAAAACACAACAATATCAAGTGCTACTATTGTTATGGAGCAAGGAAGTTTGAGAAGGTGTAACTGTTGGGATTTCCAAATATAACCTTCTTAAGTGTTCATTTTTGGCATTTTGAAGTTTGTGTGGCTTATTAGAATTTTTAATAGTTATTTATAATTTCTTTTAGTTACTAATTTTATGTTAAGATAAAATTTATTACAGTTAATTATACTTTTCTATTAGTCAAATAGAGTTATATGTCAAGTATAGTTATGCAACACACAAAAGCAAAAGAAAATAAGGTGGGAACATAAGCATACAAAAAGTTGTTACATCTCATAGTGGGGATCCTTCTTAAGGAATGTATTATTGTAGATAGTCTCTGAGATACTGTTCTTAACGAGGGAAACATTCATAGAGAAATTTGATTTGAGTTGAGTAGATATCCATACATCCTTAATAAAGTATTTGGTCAAATGTGCCATTTTCGATTATTTAGGTGTTGTTCTAGTGTTGCACATTTTCTTCTATCGGTACTCAATTTTCTATTAGATGTAATCGTGTACTATTTATTATTGGTAGAATTTCTTGTGTTGTTACCGAGCTTAGCATGGTTAGTGTTAGATTTATTATTGTTGTAGCTGAAATTTTCCTCTTATTGACTATTTATATTGCCTTATTAGTTTCACAAATCATTAGTTTCCAAGTTTTAGGTTTCTGTTGAGAGTCTCAGGAAAGCTATTTTTTAAATATATAATGTTTGAATCATCATATAATAAAGGTTCTATTTTGATGTTTTTCCATGGATGGTTTAATGTTGTTCATTTTTGTTAGGATCAAAGAGCATAGAGAAAGATGGTAGTGTCTAAAGACACCATTGTTTTTTTTCTAGTGGCCACTAAGACCATTTAACATGGGTTTGATCAGCCTTTAAATAGACTACATATGGAGATGAATACCATAGGAAAAACCATGGGTGCTCATAAATATGAAGCCAAAATCCATGGGTAACTTGATCGAGTCAAGTTTTCCAGATCCACTATAACAATCCCCCCTGAAACTTGACTCTGGGAGATAGACTGTTCCCATTCATTAACCATCTCATCTGAGTTTTCACATCCCCCCTCAAGCCGGGATACAAGTACATTTACCACCTTGGTACCTCTACAAGTGGTTCATTCCACAACTTGATGACTACATGCACCACTTGCACTGCATGTATGCCTAAGAAAGCTCTTAAGGCTTTACAACTATGTGTTTTACCATGCAACAGTCTGTTAGGACATAGTTCTTACAACTTCCTAGGCGAATACACCTTCCCATAATAGTATTTCACAACTTCGACCAAAACCCTTAAGGTGTTCACACTTCACACACTCGCTGCTTCACTAAAAATTAGCACCATTTACTCCATCTTCGTTCTTTACTCCATACAACTACTCTCTCATATTCTTTATCTTGCTTCATCCATACCTTGACCTAAAATTTTCTTACTTCTTTGAAAATTTTTGTATAATTGTCTCATTTCATTGCTCCATTCTACAATCGTGAACTTCCAACATGAGGACTCAAAACACCTCATAGGTTACTTATGTTTTCACCACACTTGTTTCTATCCTGTTATGACTACAAGCAAACCAACTTTGACTCTTCTCTACTTGAAATTCCACACTCCACGCAGCCTCTATTACACAAAATTTGACCGTCCCTTAGCCCCACAATTGTTGCATATTGTGCCCCCACATTGGGAAACCAATCCATTGTGCCTTCTTTTGCTTGCATGCCTCTTTTAGCCCTTTTTTTGTTGGCATGTAACTCCATAAACACATCATCTACTTAAATGAGAAAATTTAAAAAACAATATGTGTCATGCATCATAGCATCATGAAATGAGGTCTATTTAGCTATGACCATGGTTAGCCTAGGTAAGCATGGGAAATATATTCCAGTGATAATTTTGTGTTTACGTATTTTTCGTATTCAGAGTGGGCCAAATATTCACATACTTTCTGTTAATAATCACCAAGAAATTCCATCGTATACTACCTACTACGTTGATCTTTCTTCTTTACCAACATTGTTCTTCATAAGTGCATAGACTTATAGCTTGACATCACAACAATAAGTTTTCTTAGCTTAATTGGCTAGCATTCATCATGTAAATTTTATTCCTAGAATCATCTCCATATTTGACCAACAAATCCTCCATATATACCATGCATAAATTCAATTTCTAGCCATTGCTGCATGAAATTATGGAGCTTCGCATCACTTAATCTTTCGCATGTAAGTCAACTTGATGCAAGGCCAAATTATAGGCCTACCAAATATCTGGTTTGATTGAAGCCACAATGCCAGATCTGTTCCAAACCACACTTCCTTCAAACCCAAATTTAGGGAGATAAATCCCTTTTAAAGGATTGTATAAATTACTTGAAGGATCTGTAAGGGGGATACCAAACCACCAGATTTAAGTATCGTTTTTAAACATAACCACAAGAGCCAAGATATGCATATAAATGCATAGCCCAAACCATAACAAAACCATTGTGGCCGAACCCATTCACAATAAGAACAACACCCAACTTTTAACCTCTGGGATGATCGACCTAACACATAAGTCGAAGCTTCACCTTTTCGATGCCCGCTCGAAAATTTAATTAAGACCCATGCTAGAGTTATTTTGAGTTGGTCCACTTACTCAACACACCTTTAATACTTATTGTCCTTCGCCTTGGCCTTGCCTTGTGAACCCATTTATTCTTGCTCATTCCCTTTTCCTTTTGGAAATTAATAGAAGTTTCAGGCTTCAACCTTCCAAGTATGGCCCACTGTTCCATGTCTTCCACCACGCGACATATACTCCACCTGTTAGCCCCACTTATGCCCTGGTCTTGGATTATAAACAAATTCTAATAGAAAAATGCATGGGCTATATTTGTTTCGAGTAATGGAAAAAATTGTTGTTAACTGTCATCCGTCTCGTGACGCATTCCACCTGAGCCTCGACTCTTCTGAATTCCTACTCACAATTCAAATGACTCATGGATCTAATGGATTTGGAAAATAGATAATTTCCCATACACTTTTTTCCAACTCTCTTCCAACTATTGGATCCCAGACCTCAGCATCGCCTTTGTGTATGCCCACTCACAAATTCAAATTCCACCCAGGCCTTCAGGCTTCTGACCCAACGTTTTTAAATGATAGATCCTTCTCAAGTTTTATCTTGTGGAGTTGTCAAGTGAAGTATTTATATTGGGACTCTAAAAAAACTAATTATTATGTCACTCCTTTGTGCTTGACTCCTCCTATGCCTTCGTTTTGTGGCTTTCAACTCCTTTGGTTAAAACTCGACTTGGTTTCACCCTTTATACTCTCTACTTTCCCTTCTATTCTAATCTCAATCTGTCATCTTCAAGCTTCCCTTATACTTGTACTCAATGTTCAGTACTCTAAAAAGACTCTTGTGTCATTTGGTTGATGGGTTATTGATCCTTCAGTGATCAACGACCAACGCCTATCTCTCTTGAGATTATTCTTCCAACCCACTTTTCATAGATGCAATGCTCCATGCAACGACAATTTCTCACTATTCCTCACAATTGTTCAGTTCTTCTGCTTATGTTGTGACTCTAATACAAGACTAATCCAGTCTTCTTTGTGTCCCTGAAGGTTATTCTTCCACTTCACTAATCATTCATGAGTTTGACCCAAGCCTAAAACACACCTGTATCACATTTGAGTCAACATCATAAACAAGGTTTAATAGTACACATTACAAAACACTCAAAACCAATAAATTCCTCTGTTAATGCATAAATATTTTACAATGACCCTTCTGGCCTGATTTACAATAAAATCCCTTCCTGGCCTCAAGGCCTCATTCAACCCTCAAATCCTCTCAAAACTCTCCTCTTACCCACACTACACACCTCTATTCTCCATCGTATCATTTGACTCTAATAACATATTTTTATACAAATAGGACTCTAAAATGGATTCAGGTTCAAATCCTCTAATTACTCAACAAAACTTATATAGATCCACTATTTACTCAACAATCCCCTATTCTAGGATTCTCTAGATCAACAAATATTTCTAGAAATTTAACTACCTACAATCTATCCAAATGACTTCAAATATTCTCGATATCTCTCTTTTAAGAGTAGATCTAACTAAATATTCCAATTTCTCTAATTTTCCTTACAAACATAGGAAAATACAAATAATCAAATAATTATAATCAATTAGAGAACCAAATTCCTTGGTGTATGAAAACCCATAGGTCTATTCAAAATACATTTTGACTCGATAGTGGGATGCTCCTGCATCAGACTCCTAAGACAACAAAACATCATGGTTTCTTAACCATGTGTATGTTGATGAAGTCTTCCTGGATCAAAAACTTTAGTTTGTAATTAATCCTTTTTTTTGGCATGTTGTTCTTGTACTATTGTCTTCAATTCTATAGGTTTCCATGTTTTGTGTTTTTTTGGTCCACTTGCTCTGCTAATACACACTGCTTCATTCAACTGCAATTCTTTGTTGGTTTTTCCTCCTCTATCTGCTATATCTCCTCCTGGATGTTTGTCTCATCAACATCCACATTTCTTCAATTATTTCATCAACCTATATCCTTGGTTGATCTTTGTTGTTGTCTTTGTCCTCATCTTCTGACATAATAGTTATAAATCTCTTGCCAATCCACTGGTCACTTTGTATTTCTCTCCTCATTATTTTTTAATGCCAATTCCTCCAACTTTGTCTTCACAAGATGAATATATAGTCTTTGGCTCTCTATTCTCTCTTCCAAGAAGTTTAATTCTTCACAAAAATTTACCAAAATATTATTGAATTCTACCTATGCCCTCTATGCAAAATCCTTCACGGTGTTTTTCTATCTTCCACTCCTCCAAAAACTCCATATTGTTGTCTATGCTTTCTTTTTTTGGCATGAGATTTTCAATTAATATTGAAATCTCTTTGAGCATGTTTTCATTTAGTAATTCCTCATCCCCCATATTTTCATAATCTCCTTGAGATGGTGTTGTTTCATCCTCCTTTATAACATAAATTTCCTTAATCATAACATCTTTCCTATCAAATTCACCATTTTCATAGTGAACAAACACACACACAAAATTTCTCTATCTCAACCATATGTTTTAAAAGTTATATTTCTTCAGCGATCTGCATACACACATCAATTAAATTTTTATCATCACTTACCAATCCTTCATACATACGTAAAATGTTTGATTCCAATACATAAGGATTTTATTTTAATGCCTTAGTTTCTTCTTCTTCATGCTGATCTAAACTAATTTCATAGTCCATCAGACTATATATGAATTCCTCCTCAGCATTCCTTGCTTGTTTCTCATCAAGGAATAAACTTTGTTAAAAAACAATCAGCTCATACTCAGCTACTTTGAGTTCTTCCTTCAACATGTCATACATATTTCATCTCTGCTTCCTCTGTATGGATGCCATTTCACCTTCCTTTCCATTGTCCAACCATAACCCTAGTCCTATTGACGTTCCTGTAGAAGTTACTTCAAATGATTGAATTCAACTTTCAACTCAATCATTTCTCTCTCAAATTCCTCTTCACTCATTCTCCTTATGAAATCTTCTTTGGAATTTCCTTTATTTGATTATGACTTCCCCTCTCAAAATCATTCAAATTACCATCAGTATACATTCCTTATTTCTTTAGTGAACACTCTTTGTCCACTCATGAGATGCAACAAGCCTTCTCAAAATGTAACAAGTCTACCACTTCTCACAATACCAAGTTCTCCTCTTGATGTCCTCTTTCTTATAGCACCATTTACCACCCTTGGTAGATTTGATGCTCTGTGATATGGCCTAGGGCAACCCTTCCCTACCAGACTTGGCCCTTTTTCTAAAAAACATTGTTCTAAATCCCATACGTGATTTTTCCCTATGTAAAGTACGTGTACACGCGGGTCAATCTATACCTAACCCATGTATTTGTGTTAAAACATTAAAAATATATATAATCTCCCTTAATTCCGGCGGAGTTTATGAGTTTTACCTTACACTCACCTACTATAGCCCGTAGCCCAACTGTTTCCCGACTGAAAAAAAAAAAAAAAAAAAAATTAATTTGGAGAAGAATAAATAAACCTCCATGGGAAGGCCTAAGGGAGGATAAAATATTAGATATTGATATTATATTTGATTACATCCCTCATCAAGTCTGAAGATATCCCTGTGAATTTTGCACAACCAAGTCATTAGAAACCAGTGTGCCTTTTGCACAACCAAGTCATAAGAAACCCTTGTTTCCTTCTTGAGATGTCCACCATCCCTTCATGACATCCTTCTGTATACCTATGAAGGAGGATTGTTGAGGCCTGGACAGGACAAATCCAGAGGAAGGTTTCACTTGGAGCTGGCAGACAACTCAGGTTGTAGTTCTTTTTTATTTTCTTTAGCTTACATTAATAAAGAGGCATTGTCTTGTTACCGATGATTATGGTCTTTATGCATTAATTTATGTCATGATTTTCTTATAAAATCTTATGTTAATGCTTATTCAATTATATGCATATATGACCTAACCTTGATATCATGAACATGCGTTTAGTTATTTTTTGTGTATATGATTTTCCTGGAATGAATTGCAGGTCCTAAAGCATAAGGAAGCAGTAGAGGGTTTGGACCCTACGGGAACAACCTCAAACGTAGGACCTATGAGTAAGACCTTATATACCAAATTTAACTATTTAAGTATTAGGACTGCATGTTTGTATGTCTCTTTATGTTGTATGCCCTCCGCTCTGTTGGGGTTCTCAACCCAAGACCCTAGGGTGATTCCACCCATATCAAAATTGGTGACTCTGCAGGGGAAAGCATTCTTGTTTTTCCTTGATTGGGTTGTTTCTTCTTGAGCAGGGCCTGCTTGATTTCTTGCTTTTGTAGTGTTTGTGACCTATTTTCTTCATGGGCATCAAGTCTGATCTTTTGGATCATGCCTGAAGTTTTTGTTTTTCTTTATTGAGCTTTATATACGTGTTTTCCAGAGGATACAGTAGCATATACACACTAGTTTCTTTAAAGAAAATCGTGAATACGTGAGTTTCCTTTGTTTCAGTCACGTATACAAGTTGATTTTCCTTTGCACAATCGCGTATATCTTATTTTGAATAAATTTTTCAAAATTTTGGGCCCAATTAAGATAGTTGTCACTTGGTTTTTGTTGTTTTCTGGTCATTCACTGTCAATAAATCTTTGCTTTCATGCAATTTTTCAGTTTCTAATCTTCGACTCGTTGAAAAGCCTAGTCAACCTAGGGTTTGCTTTTTGAGTAAAGTTTTAGTTTGGGCTTTGGGTTCAAAACTTCTTGTAAAATTTATTGGTTGTTTTAACTTTGCAGAACAAGAAACTAGTTGCAGTTTTGTTTATAACCCAACTTTCGGATTACTTTGCTTTGCTTTCCTTTTTTGGTTGACCTATTTTGTTTTTGATGGTCTTTGAGTGCCTCTTTGGCAATCTTAAAAGTCTTTCTTGACATTCTTTTGGTTTGCTAAAGTCCTTTATACTGCTTTTCAAGTCAATCTATGCAAGTCTGTAGTCCTTTGTCATTTCAAGTTTCATTATATCAATGATGTGCATAACTTGCAAATTTTGGGACTCTTTATGGTTGTTTTTGGTCTTGGAATTTTAGTAGTCTTTGTGTTCTCAAAAACTTCTTTGGATTCTTTAAAAAATAAAAAGACAAAAACATAGTTCTTGCCTTTCTTTTTCTTTCTAGTTTTTTTTTTGGTTTCTTAATTATTTTTGAGCAATTGTGAACTTTTTTCATTTAGTTTTTCTTGGTTTCAAGGGAAGATTTTCATTGAATTTGTGCCCTCCTTGTAGTCAAGTTTGCCTATTGATCTTGTGAAGGAACAAATTTTCTTATTGTATGAGCATCCATATTATAGTTTGCATTAAGATAGTCTTCACTGAAGGAATTTTAGTCTTTTGTTAACTTTTGAGCATGTGGAGCGTGTTTTCTGAAAAGGAAATTTTTTTTCTTATACAAGTTTATTTGTAGTACCTTATAGAAATATCTTTTCATCAAAGAAAAATAGTTGCGTTTGCATATATATAAGTTTCTATTGATTTCTTTTGCGTCAAACAACCACAAGTTGCACTCTCATTTTACTCGTGACCTAAAGAACAACCTTTTAAAATAAAGTTCTTAATTAAAAAGAAATAGAAATTTTTTTATTTGTCATTAATTCAATCAACAATTCTAGCTCTTTAGGGCCTTGGAATAGGTGAGTGGAGAGTTAACTCTCCAAGGCTACTCAAATTGTTAAACATAGATGTTGAATAATGAGTGAACTCTAGTGTCGTTAGAAAGATCGGGAAAGCTCTGTTACTGGGAGTCAAACACGACGGAGAGTGAAGACAAGGAAAGAGGGATACCCCCTCTCCTACTTGTTGGATCCCACCCCACGACTGTTCCGCCTGGCTTTTGATACAAACTGGTGTCCATAGTTGCTATTCCTAGGGACCACATAGGTCATTGTGGAGGGGAATCCCGCAACACCTGAGGCAGACATTGCATCACGTTCATTAGTACTTCTGGAGGATAACCTTGCAAAACTTGATTACTTGCACTGGCAAAGGTTTTTGTCTCGGGGTCAGCGTAGCTATTTTTTTTTTACCTTCACTGGCAGGCTTCGGCCGTAATTATCCCAAACTATCTTCGGAAGGTCCCTTACTTCACTTTCTTGTATTTTGGTGTCTGGTCCTCATCACTCAGAGCAAAAATACTTCGATTTTGCTTGATTGGTTGCATATTTAGGGACTTTATAGTGGAATTCTCTTTTCTCTTTGCATTTAGTTGGATTTAGGTGGATTTGTCTTTTCACTTTTGGACCATAGATTCTAAGTGGTTGACCAACCACTTCATTGGTCTTGAAAGGCTTTTGATATTTCTTTTGAAAGTTGTGGAGTTTCCTCCTCAAGGGAAAATGTTTTGATTGTGCATATCTCGTCCTTGGAAAGCCATTTGTACAATCTCGTAAGGGAAGGATCTACGGATAAGTTGGGTATGGCCAATAATCCTATGGAGGCCAACCAAGGTACCCTTTCAAAAGGGGATTTTTGTGCTTTTCCTTTCTTTGGAAATGTTGGTACCCCCTTGATGACCACTTTGACTATTCCTGGATTGAATGTTGGACTACCAGTTTGGTTGTGGTCCATTCCAAATATTCCAAATGTTCTTGAAGATTCTCAAATGAATGCTTTATTTCAAGGGCATCAAATGGGTGTTAATTGTTCATCTTCTTCAAAAGAGAAATCTAGGATTCCCGTTTCTCCTCCCTCTTGTAATAAGAGATCTAAAAAGAAGAGAAGGAAGAAGAAGAAGAAGAAGAATAGTTCTATCCATGAATAATCACCAACCCCTGCAAGTCATGTTTGAGATGAGCTTTCAACTGTTGTAAGTCATGCTGGGGGCATAAGTCTGGTCACTGCAAGTCATACTAGCTATACGTCACCAACCCCTGCAAGTCATGTTCGAGATGAGCTTTCAGCCACTGTAAGTAACCCTGGGGGCATAAGTCGAGTCACTGCAAGTCATACTAGCAATGGGTCACCTACCTCTATGAGTCATATTTATGTTGACTCACCTGCTTCTATGAGTAGGGCTGGGGACACAAGTCCTATCTCTCTTGGGAAAGAGTCACTAACCTCTGCGAGTCATGTTGGGGACTCTCCAACAACCACTGCTAGTCATGTTTGTAAGAATATTTAAACCTAAGTTCCCTTGTAAGATATGTAAGGAAGACCATATTACTCATTTGTGCCATGGTATTCCAGTGGTACAAAGGATATGGTCCGAGTCTGAAAGTTCTTCTAATTCGAAATCTGTTATGGTTTCTCAACAGTCTCATCAACCATTGGTTGATGAAGTGGTCGAGCTAGTGCAATCTCTCGCTGATTCCGATCCTCTTTTGGGGGGGTGAAGTGCCTAACAACAGAGTCTTCTTGATTTCTAGTATAGAGTCTTCTGGTCTAGGGGGTATTTTGGTCTCTTCGAGTTACCCCCTCCAAGTTCTAGGAGTGTGTCCTTTGATTGGGATAATCTTGTCAAGCCTCATATTCCTTCTGTTGCACATTTCCAAATAAGGGTTAGAGTTAATTCCACAAATTTTTATCGATGTATGGTGGAAGAAGGATCCTCTTCAATTATTATATCCTCCTTGACTTGGAAAGATTTGGGTTATCCAAAGTTGTTGGCAACCGATAATCAATTTTTAGCCTATGATAGAAGACTTGGTGAATCTAAGGGTGTTCTTCCTCAATTTCCTATTCCTTAAGGTGGGAAGACTATCTTAATCGATATGATGGTGGTTGATCACCCTTTAGGCTTTAATATGCTACTTGGGCGTGATTTTTTCTATGCTATGAATGTTGTGGTGTCTTCACTCTTTTGAGTGATGTATTTTCCTCATAAGAGAAATATTGTCACTATTGATAAACTTGCATCTAATAATCACCCTCCTAATTTGAATTTACTACATAACACCCCTTGGTATGTTCCATTTGTTCATGTAGACTCTACCCGGTCACGGGTAAACTATGTGGCATTGTATCCTCAATGTTCGATTGCTTCTGATAAGGATCCATTGAACTATTATTTTACTTCTTGGGACTTGGTCCCAGTAGTTGACCCAGTGATTTCTTCTATGGGGACATGGGACCCCTTAATTCCCTCTTTTAATCCTTCTAGTTCTCATCATTTCTTGGAAGTTGAGTTGCCTTCACAGGAGGAAATTTTTGAAGCCATGAGTTCTAACTACCAAAGGATTCCTTGGCTTGAGCCTCGCAAGGGGCTTGTGCTGAAGAACTATTATGCATAATCTGCAAGGTTGTGTGGTTCCATGTACCATATTATACATATAAGGTATGCATTTTCAAGTTTTGTATTCTATAACACAAGATTTTATCTGAAGTTTATATATGGGATGTACTAACTTATTATCTAGTGTTCCTAATTATGTCTACAGAACTTAGAACACTTCTCCTTTGGTCATTTTTATGTTTGATTTGATTTGAGAGGTATTGGTTCTCAAAACTCGCATACAGGTTAGATTTTTCACTCACATTGTGCATTTATCAGTTTACTTGACTTAGCTTATTTGTATGCTTTCAGTTATACTTAACACTATTCACCATTCATACAAGTGCATGCAATAAAGAAACAATATATTCGCAAATGATATCAAACATGTATTAACTCAAGAACAAATACACATAATTAAGGTAAAACTTCTCTTTATTGATCCCTTCCTTGGTTACAGACTCGACTACACCCTATGCACTCAACTGTAGGGGTCCACGCACTCAGCTGGAGGGGTCCGTGCACTCAGCTGCAGACTCTACTAGGCCTCTACACACTCAACTGCAGAGCCTTCTCCTACTCTATGACCCAAAACACACCTAGACTCTTGTTCTTTCCCTCTACTTTGCTATCAATTAGATTCCATTAGATGTCTCTTTACAACTTAGAGCCTCGCTCTATTTATACAATCCCATGGTCTGCGGACCATGGGTAGGCCAACATTACATTCAAAACTAGGGTAGACAACCCTATGACTCTAACATACATTTCGTGCTCCGTGCCCACAATTCACAGAGTCCTTACAACAATATCAAGTCAAAACTTGGGCTTTGAGCCCCAAAACATGCCTTGGGGGGATTCCATGCCCAACAGGCCCCCAACACAAACATTGTGACTCGCCCTCGAGTCACTCTGTTGGTGCGGCGATCTTGGTGTGGAGTCCCTCGAACTGTTCTCGAACGTACTAATGTCCGCAATGCACTGAGCTGCTTCTTGCTAAACCTGTTGCATCCGTTCTTCTGAGACCTCTGTGTCCGGCGTGCTTCTCTGCATCTGCGCATGCATCCCCTGTATGTGCGTGAGCTTTCCTTTAATATTCGACGTGATCGTGAAGGCCTCGTCAATCCATGGTTGAACGCGCGCTTTTAGAACTGCCTCCTTATGTCGCGCCGCATCCACATGCTCCTTCAATGCCTTAGCTTCCTACATCCTCGCAAGCTGCTGAGTGAGGACTACTGTCTGCACAATTCCTCAGACACTATCGTATTGTTGCTGGAGTTCTCCCAACTCTGTCTCCAGGTGCTGGATGTTGGGGTTGTCCTGTAAAGTTGTGAGGACCTCAAGTGCTTGTTCCAACATGCCAGTACAATCTCGCACTGCACCCCCAATTTCTTCCAATCTTGATGTGATAGTGCTAGCGTGCTGTTCTTTGACTTCCAAGGGAGTGGAAGGCTACGCCTTCAACTGCAACTCGACAATCTAAAGATTCAGCTCCAGTGGAACCTTTGTTGTTTCTTCCCTGGCCTCGCAAACTCCGGTTGCCAATCTATGGATCCGCACCTCTACCGGTAAATCTGCTGGGATGGCCAGCTCCGGGACGCGCCGGCAAGCATCTTCTACCACCTGCTTCAAATGTTGATTTTGCGACACCAATTTGTCGCGCTACAAGGCGAGTTGTTCCATGTTTATCTTCTGTTCGCTAAGGACTTGAATCATGTGGCTCTCCCTAACACGCATCTCTACCACTATCCCATCCTGTAGTAGATACAACAGCTCTCGCGAAAGGGTAGCCAAATTAAGGAAAAGGCCTTTTAACATGTTAACTGAAAATCTATCGGTCACATTCATTGCGACTAGGGCCCCTTCCGACAACACTATCATGTTTTCCATCCGTGCGCGCAGCATCTGCTCTACTACCGAGGATCCTGCTGCGAGGTGGGTTGAAAGGGTACCCTCCTGAGGGGGATGCCCCTGTGACTCTTGCAACTTCACCCTGAGGGCCCCCAACATAATCTGGTGCCCCTGCATAAAATCATGAAGCACTTCATTTATGACATCACGGACCATCTCGCTAATGTCATGGAGATCTCCTTCGGTTAAGGTGATCGAGTCAATGGCCAACTTCAAGGCCTTGACCTTCTTCCTTGGCCCTACTCACTCTGCGATGTCTAGGCACTTCAACTGTGTGGACGCGGTCCCTGGGTGTATGCTCCCTTCTGCTATTTATGTTTCTCCTGCTCGTGCGAGGATGTTGTTTGGCCCTCGTCTGCCTTCATGGTTGTTTCCTTTGCCGCTGGTGCTACTGTTGCTACTTTTGTGGCCTTCTTCTGCTCGGTGGCTTTCTGTGTCACCTCGCACGCTGCCCTTACCTCAGCTACTATTGTTTCCTTCCACCTTTTTTCTACCAATTGAGTGATGCGCATCTTGGCATCGTCCTTCTTCTTCTGCGCTACTGCCTTCTCAAGGTTTGCTAGATATAGGGGGCGCCATTCCGGAGGCCATGTCTCCAAGACAGTAAAAATTGCGTCGTCAGTGGCTATAAATGGTAGCTTCATCCACTGCTTCGCCGGATTCTTTCCCACCCTCATAAAAATGTTTTGCATATCAACTTTAAAGTCTGCAAAAATCTACAAACTATTGTACATTGTGGGCAGCAGGCACAACTTCTGGTTGATCCACATCAGGATGTTCATGTCCATGAGCACCTAGAAGATTTTGGTGTCGCGTATCTGTTTCACATCCTTTGTGGCCCAGAGCGAAGTGTACTTCGTGGCCTCTGGTAATTCTCTGTCAATGTTAGGGAATTGACTATCCTCTAGCAGTTCTCCTACTACGGGCAATATGGATAACAATAACCACGAATAGTGGAAGGTTTTACCTTGCTCCTGAGCTTCGTGATAGTTTTTCAAAAATTCCTCGCAGAGGAACTCAAACCAGTTGAACTGGACCCCCTCCATGCACTACTCAGCCAGTGCGATCACCGGTGTCGATACCTCGTCAGCGCAGCACTTCCTCATGACTTTGCCGGCTAGGATTTGGATTGCTACGTGTACCCCTTTGTCCTTGATGCTGGAGATGGTTTGTTGGCTTGTTGGGGCCTGACCCAAGTTCAGAGGTGATTTAGCCAAACAAATCCCAGTACTAATGGCCCTTTTGACAACAGTTCGTGGAGTGCGGACTGAGGTCTCACCCGAAGTAGTATGGGAGGGTGCTAGAACTAGGTTTTTGCACCCTAGAGATGTCTGATGAGTTCAATTAGTTCGCGGTTTGGCCCGGCGCGCATGCCGCTACGCACAATTTCCTGTACCTCGCAACTTGAGAGGTTGCCTTCGCGTAGCTCTAATCGGGGGCCGAACGATGTTACTACGCAAATCCTTACTAGTTATCCAATATTAGTTGATTAACTTAGCTTATTTGTATGCTTTTAGTTATACTGAACACTATTCACCATTCATACAAGTGCGCGCATTAAAGAAACAATATATTCGCAAATGATATAAAACATGTATTAACTCAAGAACAAATACACAAAATTAAGGTCAAACTTCTCTTTATTGATCTCTTCCCTGGTTACAGACTCGACTCTACTCTGCGCACTTAGCTGCAAGGGTCCACGCACTTAGCTGCGGGCTCTACTAGGCCTCTGTGCACTTAGTTGCAGAGCCTTCTCCTACTCTGCGACCCAAAACACACCTAGACTCTTGTTCTTTCCCTCTACTTCTCTATCTATTAGATTCCATTAGATGTCTCTTTACAACTTAGAGCCTTGCTCTATTTATACAATATTCAAAACTAGGGTGGACAACCCTATGACTCTAACATACATTTCGTGCTCCACGCTCGCATTTTTGTTAGTGATACCATCTACCTTATATGTTGCAGTTCATTACAACGACATCCTATATGTTGGAACCCAAGTTGCATGTAGTACCATTTGTTCCACTATTTGACTTGCTACTTTTTGGATCAACTTTATGACTTCAGTGATCAGCGTTCTACTTCAACATCATTGATTAGTTTTTTATACGTGATATTATGACATGTACTTCTATGGATATGATCAGATGCTCCACTATGTATTTTTAGTTCTTTTATACTTCTATACATATTAGGTCCGCTTTTGTATTTGATATGTGGACATGCCTTATTATCTCTGAGCATGGGTATGCCTGCCTCAAACAACAAATTTTTTTCTGATCTCTTCCACTGGCTTGGCAGGCTGAAATCTGGTGAACTCCTCTCAAGTCCTTGCATGATTCTTTCTATACACTTAATACATTTCGGCCATCATGTGCAGAAATTTTGAATAATATGACACTTATTCACAGATATTACCCCAATTATACACTAATTTTGGAATACATGCATAATACATAACCTCCTCTACGTTGATCATCAATTTAGCAGTATTAAGAAACAATCACATGCGCACAGTGAAGCATCAATCACACATATCAACACAGTATGTACCCGGGGAAAGAATAAAGCTGAAAGCCTCCAACTATCTGTATATTATATTGATTGAGAACATGTAACAATACATAGTACAATACTCGTCACAAGTACTCAATACTATCTCCACCTGTTACACACAAACTAGCTCATATCTAAATCAATCACTGGCTCAAATCTCCTATGTTGCTTGCCTGCCTCCACTGCGCAATCCTGCATGAGAATGGATGAGAATGACACCAAATGTGTGATCCAAATTCGTATTCCCTTTTGGTTATACCACGCAATCCTCATTGGCAATACTCAATCCATGCATGTGCAAATCTCATGCACAACTATAGTCACAACTGACAGCTGTCTTGCCCTTTCACTTACCTCTAACAATTGTCTCCACTGAACTGTCCATGCACTGAGTTAACTAATGTATCCCTCAGTTGATTTATGAGTTAATAATTAGTAAATAATTAATAACTAATTCACACCACTCAACACTTAGTCTATTGATCAGTTAGACTAAATACAACTAGTTCAACTAAGTCAAACTGAACACAACTCCATCAACTCCTCAATCAACTCCACATAACTCAATCACTGAAGTTCTAA
>APFE031723619.1:7293-43230 GCA_000404065.3 Pinus taeda
TATTGCTTGTTATGTTCATGATTACTTCCCCAAGGTAGATTGAGCTGAGGGGTAAAGGATTTGAAGAATTCAAGTAGTATGATTAGTTTCCTTATGCAATTTACTTTCTTGAACAATTAAATATCATATTGCTTTTTATGCTCATGGTTACTTCCCCAAGGTAGATTGAGCCAAGGGGCAAAGGATCTAAAAAGCTCAAGCAGTGTGAGTTAGCTGCTTTACTTTAAGTTTGAGTTGTTTTTCAAGTTTTTGCTTTCGTTTCATTTTCAGCAGCAAGGATACTGGGCCATTGCCATTAGTTCACTTTTTGATGCATTTTGTTTTCTCCTAAGAATTGGTTTCATTTCAGTTATTGTAAAGCTTTATTTTGAGCATTTTTCAAGTATAGAAATCATCACCATTTACACTCCACACACTTCACACTTCACTTTCATCACCACACATTAAGAAAAGAATAAAATCCAAAAACAAACTAAAAAGCTTAAGACGACAAAAACCTAAGAAAATGGTTATCTAAGTACATATAGTACACCTCACTTCTTCAGTTTACGAACCTCGGGTTGACAATATAAATAGCAATTTAGATCACACTAAATTGACCAAACACTAGTCTCGTGCTGCCAACACACTTTTTACTTGGATACTCACGTTGATCCCTAAAAGGCAAGTTTTCCCAAAGAGGACAAGAAGCTTCGTGATATAGAGGCTTCAAGAATGACGAGCTATATGTTGTTCAGTTTGGATGTGGTCAAATCCTTCCAATATTTCCCTTTGAGCTTATCCTTATGAGCTACCTCCTTGAAATGAGGGCCTTCCACTATCTTTGGAGAGATCCTAACTCCCTCTCCCTGCATATATATTCATCCTCTCCCATTCCCAAATGGTTGGTCTCTGATTATTTGCATCCTTATGCTAAGATAGTGCCTAAATGCTACTCATTTGGCTTGGAGAAGGAGTGCTTGGAGAGATTGAGCTTGGACTTGGACATTCACACAAGGAGAGCTTATTGACATCAAGGCTTGATTGTATGCTTCCTCCTTTATTTCATTAATATATACAACCATTGGTTCACTTTCCATAAATGTTTATGTTAATGAATCATTTATCTTAATGCTCCTTGATTTGTTAAGTGGATTACTTTCGATTATGTTTGATTTACTTGTATGATTTGCTATGTCTTTGATCTCTTGTGCAGGTATCCAAACATTGTGAGTAGTAGAGCTGAACCTGAGGAGCAAGCGATTTGAGATATTCAACCAAGGAGTGCATTATAGCATCAAAATAAGGTAGGCCATCTTCCTCTTCTCTCATTTCTATTGTAATTTAGGAAAGTGTCTTGTAGATTGTCACGTAGGTTCCTAGTCCCACTCATCGGGCTAGAGGGATCATCTCTGTCCACAGATAGGATTTTCCTAGACAAAAAAAATGGTGACTTTGATGGGGAAGTTATAACCCTTTCAATCCATTACTTCGATAAGATTCTCTGATGAGTTTGACCAACCATCTATTTCTTTGCTTGTGTGCATTACTGTAGCTATTTTTAGTCACTGGTTATTGACTGAGAATGTTTAGCCTGCTCCGATCTTGAATATTTTTTATCTATCCTTGGTTTTCACACCCAACGCATTTTCTACTTTTACAAAAGCGCTGGCAGATCTGATTTTCAAATTACAATCGTGCTGATTTGCCTCTCATCGCCCTTTTTCCTTCAACAGGTGTGCCGATCCTAGAGGGTAGAAGAAAAATAGGGTTTCTTCTTGTTTTCAACATTTTTTTACCTGTGTCAGTGATTTTCCAATGTGACTACAGTGTGTTTGTCTTGATTATCATCCTTGTGTGATTGCAATTTGCCTCTTGGCTTTACTGAAGTGCTTTTGAAGTTTGAATGCTTTCTAGGGTTTCTAGGGTTTTAGGTCACCCTTCTCTCATTGCTTGGTATGCCTCTCTGAGATTGATTTCTTCCATTCAAGAGTCTTACTGCAGTCACGAAAACATTCTCAAGTTGCTTTCAATTCATGATTATGAAGTTACCTTTATTAGTATTGAGTCATGTTAGTACTTTGAAAATTGCTTTTGTTCCATTGTCAAACATAGATTATAGTTGTTTGCTTTGGTAGGATTGAAAGTGAATGCTTGTTTTGATTTCTTTGTTTCGAAAAGAAAAGTGAAAGATTTCCTCATTTAGCTATTTTCGAAACAATTTGAATTCAAAACCATAATTGAATGAAATTTTCATTTTATTTGCTTTAGATTGCATTTTTTCCTTTGCTCATTGCATTAGTTTGCATTGTTGAATCAAAGTGAAAGGGAAATAACAAAATATTAGTGCAGCTTAGTGAAAGAAAAGTGATTTTTGTTTCTCGTAGGATTGCATCTTAACATTGCATTTGTTGTTGAAAGTGAAAGATTAGATCTCATTTTTTCATTTTGCATTGAAAAGCTAAATACTTGTGTTTTGATGCATTTTTCTTGATTGATGCATTATTCGGTTGTCTCTCTTCCTTTATTAGTTTAGCCTCCATCGAATGAAAAGATTTCATTTTTATCATTTAGTTGCATCATAGGAGTTTAGGTGACATCGTTAAGCCATCAAACTGAAACTTAATTGAAGATAAACTTCAAATTTACCTAAATCAACCTAAAGAGCATTTGTAACATAACACAAATATTTGGAGGTATAGGCTAGAGACGTGTTCCAGCGTCTTTAAACATAGCAGTTTTCGTTAACTACCTGCATTATTTCCCAGGGGTGAAATCTCATCCCATTGTGGAAGTATATCGAAGGTTCTCTAGTACTTCCAGGTATATAGGGATTCTCTCATCGAACGGTTATGCATTAGACAATGCTAACACAGACTTGTGCTCCCCGTACCATCGAGTATATATAAGGGGACCCCACTAGGTTTTAATCTTTTAGCCACAGGTAACCGATTCAGCCACCTTGTAAACATGATACACTAAACAAAACATTCGGGGAGATCATCCATCGTACGTCAAGTCCTTGGTTTCAACTAAGGTGTATATAACAATTCATGAATACTTAGTAAACTCTCTTGCCTAGCATTACCCATTTTGATTTATTTGTTTTTTCGTGTAATAAAATTAACTACTAATGATAACATGTCAAACAAATGTAGTTGCTTCTTGGCCTCACATTGAGTAAATTCCTTGTAAATATTAATTTTAATCAACCCTCAACGAATCATATCTTCTCATTCTACTCTTGAGAGAAAGTCACCGTGAATGAACCATTGAGTTCACCTCACAATTCCCCTTCGTTATCTAATATTGAGGGGTCTTCACAAGGATTTCATCCTAAACTTTCACAGTCACTTGGAGCTCAAGGATTTGAACTTGGAATTGTCCCAAGCATCCAACCCCTTGCTTCTCGTCCTCCACCTCGAGATACATTGTCATCTAAGGAGTCTAATCTAGAAACTCATGAGAGTCCACAGAGGTTTGTTTTATACCCTTAGAATCTGGTATTTGATCCATTTGTGATATCTCCTCAACATCCTTATAGTCCATACAATCAACCGGGTGTTCCTTTGGAGTTATCTCCTCATCCATCTTGTATTTCTCCTTGCCAATTGTTTCCACCTATGGCTTCAGAAGGTGAGATTCCAACCTCTCCTCAAGGTCCTCTGGAAGTCTCCACTACTCACACTCCTAATGTTCATAATGATTCTAAATATGACTTTCCTCTAGAAGGCTTTCCTTATGTAGGAAGAGTTCCATCTCAACCACCTCCTAAAAATAGTGGGCCTATGCTTCCACATGGTTATACAACCTTGGCTCAACTAGTTTCAGGAACTCCGAATTCTTCTTCTTTGTACCAAAATCCAATTCAGTCATCATATGATATGCCTACTTCTGGTCTGTTTATTCCTAACGTGACCTCTCAAATCCCTGTGCAAACTTTCGTTGCTTCAGTTCCAATTCAACCATTGATTCCATCACAACCTTTACTATTGTTTCAACCTTCCATTTCGGTACAGTTGACAATTTCAGTTTATATGCTTGTAAGTTCCTCAATTCCTCTATCAAGTGAACATAATGTGCCACCTCCTCATTCACAACCTTGGGGGGAAATCCCAACTTCGCTCTTGTGTTTGGTGGAACCCATGTGAGTGGATCACAACCTCACATGGTTGGAGTGAGTCAACCTAATCCTTGTGGTATTCCTAATCCTGTTGATACATATGGGGTAGGTAATATCCAGTATCAATAGCCTTACATAGCCCAGATACCTCTCCAACAGTCCTATGTTCCATATGGTTCACAAGCACTGCAAAATCCACCTTACATTCCTTAAGATGGTCCTCATGTGCAACCGGGTGAAAATCCTATTCTGGGTGCATATGGTCAAATCCCAATTGGAACTTATTAGTATTAATAGGGAATCCCTTAAGGAACTGCTCAAAAACCTTTATAGTAGCAAGGAAAACCTTTGCAAAAATAGGGGTAACCTTTGCAACAGTTTCAACAGTCTTTGCAACAACAAACGTAGTTTGTCCAACAACCCAACCAACCCTTGTATCTGCAAGGTCAACCATTGCAGCAGTAAGGTCAACCCTTGTAGTAACAAGCTCAACCTATATATCAACAAGGTCAAACCTTGCAGACACAAGGCCAGCCCTTGCAGCAGCAGGGCCAACAACTTTATTACAGGGGTGAGCAGGTGTAGGAAACTTACAAGCCATATGTTGCACATAATGTTTATCCTCCTTATGGTTATAAACAGCCTATGGTAGGTAAGTATCAACCCTACCCTAGACATAATCAACCTTATGGTCAAGGTACCCCTAAGTGGGGGAAAAATAAAGTCCCTTATGGTCAAAATCCTCCATTTTGGAGGAAAAATCCTTACCAACAAGGTTGGAACGCACAGACCGGGCCTTATGAAAGGCCTTATATGCCTTTTAACGCGCAATTGTGATTTTTAGCGACATTAGAACTACCCAATCTCTCGAGGCTTACTAATAATTCAATTCTTCATTTGCCTTATTGGCCTCCAATTCCCACTAAAATTCCAAGCGATTGCCCCAAATTTGAAGGAAATCTAAAGAGGACCCTCAGGCCCATGTGATGACATATCACTTATGGTGTTCTTCTAATTCCTACGTTGACGATTCCGTTCATCTCCGCCTCTTTCAGCGAACCTTTACAGGTGTTGCCACAAAGTGGTACATCGAGTTATCTCGAGGTACCTATGCAAACTTCAACTCTTTGGCTATGGAATTCCTCACCCACTTCCAATTATTGGTTCATTATGAAATGAGTACTCACTTGCTTACATCCCTGAAGCAAGATACCCCAACCCATATCTCCGAACACATCCATGAATGGAGACGTCGATGTCGCCTTATCAAATTTGAAATCCCTGATCAGTTGTTGACTGAATGGTTTACCAAGTCATTCATAAACAAAATTGTTGTAGATATAGCAATGGGTGGTTGTGTTATCGAGGATTAGGCTATTTCCCATGCCCAATATTTGGATTTGGTTTATTCCCAATCTAGCACGCTATATGAAATGTTGCCTGATGCTCCAAGGCCATATTCCAACCTAGCATCTTCGAAGTCTCCTGATGTGCCACCTGTTGATGGTGTAATTGAATTAGTATCTCAAACTTCCACTAAAGATTCTTCGAAGAAAAAATCAGTTTCGAATATTGGTTCTAGTCATCCTTCGAAAAACCCATTGAATCCTGGTAAAAAATATAAGGTAAATATCGTCTAGTCTACCGCGATGGATAAAGCCTCAAAAGGTAAGAAGAAGGGTAAGGGGAAAGCAAAATCCAATACCCCGAAACAAGATCCTCCTAAGTCATCTATTGATGATGTCTCCAAGCGGAAGCCGAAATATCCTTGCCTCATTTGTGAAGGAGATCATTATACCAAGGAATGTCCCTAACATGCAAAAGTTAGTTGTTTATTGAAAGGGATCCTCGCTGTATTTAAAGAGCCATTCCCATCTTAGTAGACTCATTGGTAGACCAACCACAATCATCTACCTCATCTGGTTCTCAAGTTTACATGATGATGGGCTCATTCCCTATCTCTGTAGCCACTCGATCGAAATATTATCAAAGCTCTCAAAAGAAGATGGTGGAAAAAGGAGCCACGGATATACCTTCTACTTCCACTCCACCTAGTTCTGATGCTCTCCATATCAAGAGACCTAACAACGAATCCGCTATCTGACCGCCTCCCAAAGGTGTTCTTCAGAGTCATCCTATAACCCAAATGTTAGAGCTTCTCAGGAGTACAGTATTGTCCAAGATTTAGCTCAAGCACCTTCGACAATGTTTGCTTTGGAAGTTCTCCAAAATTGTCCAATGTAGTGGAAATCATTATTGTATGCTATAAGAGGCATCGATCTTGCTGATTCGAACTTGATTACTTTCAATCTTGAAAACCATGTTCCTTGTCTTCCTCATCAGATTTCCTTTTTTATTCAAGTTGTTATAAAAGGAAAGATGATCCATCGAACTCTAATTAATGAATATGCTTCCACCTATATCATGTCTGTTTCATGTTGGAAAGATATTGGATCTCCACATCTCAACCAATCCCCGAACACCTTGGAGACCTTTGATGGCAGAGGCTCTCATCCTGATGGTATTATCACAAGTTTTCCCATCACTTTGGAAGGGAATACTGTTCAGTTAGAAGTGGAAGTTGTAGATGTGAATTTGAATTAAAATCTTCTTCTTGGGCGAAGTTGGACCCATGCCATGTTTTGTGTGGTTTCCTGTTTGTTCCGGGTGCTCTGCTTTCCCCATGAAGGGAAAATTGTCACTGTCGATCAATTGTCCTTTTTCTCTTCTAGTGCTTCAAATGGCAATGTCTCATATGTGGGAAATACCAATATTCCATATGAAAGCATGGGGGAAGGCCTTTTCAAAGATTCTACTTTAATGGGAACTTTTTCTCTCCCACCTCTGCATGTTGCCTTGATCAACATGATTTCTATCTCTGTTGACCCGTGGATCATTCCTTCTTCGGATCAGGTTGATTCGTTTGGTGACGCTATGCTACTAAGTCCCTTAGAACAAGATTATCATGAAATTATCTCAACTTCAGCAGCTACTTCGGAAAGTCATGTTGTTCTCAGTATGTACTTGGATACGTATTTGCAATCTCCTTGGCTTGGTTCTTGGGATTCTTTGGATCCCTTGAATGATATATTCTGCAGCAATGAGAGTATTGTTGAGGTTATGTCTCTTGACGAATATCCTTAGAATGATGCCCATCATCATTCCTCATTTCTTCCAAGTCTGAGTGATATTCCTTTGTGTCTTGAAGCTTTTGTTTCTCATAACCCAACTCACCCACTTCAAGCACTTGTTTTGCTGCATGAATTCTTATCCGAAGGTAATATTGGAAATATTACTGCAACCATGCCAATCGACATTTCCATTAAACCTAGAATTGTCGAGAACATTCACATTGGGGTTTTTTGTTCTCCTAATGAGATCAGGGTTTACACTGACCTTTTCAAAGAATATTACGATGTCTTCGCTTGGTCGTATGAGGAAATTCCTGACATTGATCCAACTATTATGGTGCATGAAATACCCACATATCCTAATGCGAAGCCTGTTCGTCAATGACTTCATCCTGTGTATCCCAGGAAGGCCATTACTATTAAGGGAGAAGTTGAAAAACTTCTAAAGGCTAGTTTTATTTACCCTATCCCATTGACAAATTGGGTCTCTAATATTGTACATGTTACTAAAAAGCATGGAACAATCTGAGTTTGTGTTGATTACCACGACAACAAGCACATGTACCCTAAAGATAACTATCCTACTCCCTTTATTGATAAAATCATTGATGAGTGCACTAGGAGTGGGATCTTCCCTTTTATGGATGGATTTTCTGGTTACAACCAAATTAACATATTACCCGTTGATCAACACAAGACGACTTTCATCTATCCATGGGGGACTTTTTCTTATAAGAAGCTCCCTTTCAGTATTAAAAACATTGGTGCTACCTTTCAAATATAAATGTCATATGCCTTTCATGATATTAAACACATTGTTCAAATTATATAGATGACTTACCAGCTCATTCTGCAAAGCATCGTGACCATCTAGACCACCTTCGAACAATCTTTATGCATTGTCAACACTATAATATCTTTCTCAATCCGCATAAATGTGTCTTTTGCATAGAATCTGGTCAAATCTTGGGTTTTTTTGTGTCCAAAGAAGGTATCCAAATAGATCCTCTAAAAGTTGAGCTATTGTAAATCTACCCCCTCCTTCATCGTTGCGCCAATTGTAGAGTTTTCAAGGAAAGGCTATTTTTCTTCATCGCTTTGTCCCTAATTACGCTGAGCTTGCCAAGGGATTTACTCGCTTCCTCAAAAAGGGGATCCCATTCGTTTGGGATGAAGTTTCCCAAAATATTTCGATGCTCTAAAGAAAACACTCATCAGTGCTCCTTTATTGCATCCCCCTGACTATCATTTCTTTTATTTTCTATACTTGGTCGTGGCTAACGTTACCATTGCTATGGTGTTGGTCAAAGAAGATGACAAGGGAAATGAACATGTGGTTTATGATTTGAGTCAAAATCTCATTGGCACTGAAACTCAATATGCTCATGTCAAGAAAATTGCCCTGATAGCATTCCATGTTGTTCAACAATTTTGCCATTACATTCTTCTACAGAAGCCCACAATTATTTCTGATTGTAATCCCATGACTTATATTCTGAATCATAAATTTCTTGGGGGAAAATACTCTAAATGGATTGTTATCCAGCAAGAGTTTGATTTGGAGTTCACTATCGCCAAATCAAAGAAATCGCTCATTTTTTCTGAATTGATCTGCGCCCGTCCTTCCACAAACAACTCCACTGATTTTACTGAGAAGATTCCTCATGAAACTTTATTTCTCATCAGCAATCTCGACATGTGGTATAGAGATATCATTTTTTATCTTCAGATCCAAACTTTGTGATCCGATTTGTCTTGATTCGACTAACGCCGCATCTATCATCACTCTCAACCTTATTGGATAATTGGTGATACGTTGTACGGAGTCGGTGTTGATTCTATTCTTCACAGATGTCTAACACTTTAAGAGGATGAACGAGTCTTGAATGATTACCACTCTAGGGCATGTGGTGGTCACATGTCAGGCTGTGCCATTGCTAAGAAGATCCTTCGCGCTGGTTATTTATGGCCTTCTATATTCAAAGATTGTATTATGGCCATTCAAAAGTGCCATGAATGTCATATTTTTAACTGCAAACAGTGTGTCCCGCCAGCACCCTTACACCCAGTCATTACTGTTGGCCCATTTGCTAAATTGGGTATAGATTTCATGACATGTAACCCTCACTCGGATAGGGGGCATGGCTATATCATGGTTGTTGTCGGCTATTTTACTAAATGGGCCAAGGCGATGCCCACATATAATGTTGGCGGTGTCACCGTTACTCATTTCCTCTTTAACCATGCCATAACCCATTTTAGTGTCCCTCAAGCCATTTTCACTGATCATGGATCACATTTTTGTTAGTACATGATGGTAGAGTTGACTTCTCAGTTGGGTCTTCGCCATGATGGATCAACTCCTTACTACCCACAGGCCAATCGCCAAGTTGAAGAAATTAACAAAGTCTTGATTACTATGCTTCAACAAACCATTGGGAAGCATAAAAAGGATTGGCATCTCATGCTATTCTTTTCACTTTCGGCATACCGGACTTTGGCTAAGATGCCCACTGGTTTCACTCCATTCCAGCTGATTTATGGTTTAGAGGTGACTCTCCCGATCAAATGTGAAATTTCTTCATTAAAATTAGTTATCAAGCTACCCCCCGATACATCACCTAAAGAGGAGCAACTACTTTATCTCGAGAGGCTCAATGAGATTCATCATATTGCTATGATGGTGATCGAAGCACATAACAAACGAGTTAAAGCTCATTTTGATCAAACTATTTCTCCATGCATTTTCGCTGAAGGTGACTTGGTCTTTTTGTATGATCAAGCCAACGATAAGTTGGGAGTTGGAAAGTTCAAACCTATGTGGCATGGGCCATATATTGTTAAACGTGTCTTGCAAAAAGGTGCCTATGAGCTGGTTGACTATGAAGGTAATGCATTATCACAGCCCCATAACGGGCTTTATCTGAAAACATATTAGGCGTGAATTATGTGTAATTACTTTTGTACATTAGCGTGTGAATTCATTGGTGTGTAGTCTTGATTATTTGGTGTGATTGTTTTCTTTGCAGACATGTTTCTTCTACTTACCTTATGTTCCACTCGATTTGCAAAAGTCTTCAAAACATTATGTTGGTTTTGTTGATGGTGCTTGTCATAGCACACATAACTTATCTTCCATAGCTTGGGAACTCTTTTCCCCTGATGGCGAGTTGATTGATTTACAAGGTATTTTCTTGGGACAAACAACTAATAATATTGCCGAGTATAGTGCAATTATTGAACTTTTATCAGAAGAAGTTGCTCTTGGCATTAGAAATTTAGTTGTCAAGTTAGATTCACAACTCATTGTGTTATAATTGAATAGTCATTACTCAGTAAGAAATCCACAAATTTTGCGTATTTATATACGTGTTCGATTACTGGAAATAAATTTTGATTATATCACATATCAACACATTCCATGAAATTTGAATACACTAACAGATGCATTAGCAAATTATGTTCTTGATAGACATTTGCGTAACTTATAAAACTGATCACATCATCATGATACATGAACACATAAGTAGGAGATAGAAACATGCATATGTATATGTATATGTATATGTATATGTATATGTATATGTATATATGTATATATCTATATATATCTATATATATATATATATCGCATCTATCAAAGTTTGTTCATCAAAATTTCAAAAAACAAGTGTTCTAGGACACATGGCTTTCAAAGCCTACAATAGTGCAAAACAATGACTAGAAAAGGCTATTCATCCACATGATGCTCATGATATCATGAGACCACTCTGATTGCTTGGCCAAACAGCTGACGAAGTCTCGTAAACACTCCTACTATGTGCCTCTGGTATCGAAATGGCACGTCGTCTATAGTCTCATATTCTGGAATCCCTCGGGTAATCACTTCCAAATTTCATTCCATCTCTACCATAGGATCTACTCCTTCCTCATATGGTGCATCTTCTATCTGACGTGCTACTCATTGTGCTGCCAGTGACATGCTAGGAGGCCTTTCTAGTTCCACATCTGCACATTTATCACAAGTAAACTCTCAGATACACTTTAACAAAAAAAAAAAAAAACTCATAAAGCTTGCAAAATCCAAAAACAAGTTTTACCTACATCAGTCCATTGTTCACCCAGTGGTAGAGGTAGATTTGGATCCCCTCTAAAGTCCATTCCTACATAGGCATAGTCATCCACAATGATTAGTTGTTGGTGCATCCAACTGAAGATAGGCGAAGGGAAACGCATCCATTGGCCCCCTCATCCATGAGGCATGATCTCACTCCATGTAAGCAGCCTCAGAACTTGTGGAGTAGGATCTGCCACCTCTGTTCACTGGTACTGAAATAGGGGCACATGCTCCAAAATGAAAGTGACCAAAATCGAACCAAAGCTGAACTGCTTCAAGTTTCCCAAATTCCATTTGGTCAGTTGCCTCTTCATGTTGACCAACAGTACCCCGCACCAGTTGAACACTTTTGGAGTAAGGCAATACATTGCATATTGAAATTGTGATTTTGAGACCTCGTGCAAAGCTTGTGACCCAACTATATGGGCTATGGTGTTTAGAGTTGTCCTCAAGGGAATATTTTCGATGGTCAATATCTTCACCTTCCTGCTTACAGTTGTCTCTGCACTTGTGCAGTTCCTTCTAATTAAGGCATTGGTGCTCTCACCTCCACCACGAGATCCAAAGAGTTGGACTCTTTCCCCTCTTCTAGACAATCCTATAATGAAGTAGATATAAACTACTTCCAGCTCTAGTTCTTGGTCTCCAATGATGAATATTTGTCGATCAACATCACATAGACTGATAAGATAGTGTAGCATCTCATTTTGAGCTTTGAGTCCTGGGGTTTAGAAGAATTTAAATAACCTAGAGTCCCTCAAAGTATTGACACATTCAACATTTTGGGCAACCTAGTGATATTCTACCTCATGGCCCCTTTCCTTCCATTTAATGACCATGTTTTTGAAATCTCATACAAAACAACCATTTACATTAATTAAATGCCTTTTCATGGATCAAAAACTAAAAAAATTTGATCAAGAGAGAAGATTTCTCCTCATTTTTCTGCCTCACGGCCAATGCATATGTTTTAATTTATTCATCACTGGTAGTGCGTGAGCCTTTTGGGATCAGGGGTGATCAACGTGGATCCGATGAACAGAATCATGCTGATCGCCCCAAATTTTAAAATTTGAAATCGTCCCTTTTAACCAGCAAAAATCCTATGAAATGACATGAAAGTAGAATGAAAGCAAGGAAAAAGGAGAGCTCTTACCTGCCGCTAACAGTTTGTGAAATGATGCCTTGAAACTCTCGCATTACTTTCTTGAAGAATCAAGGAAAATAGGGTAAATTCACTCTCCAATTTACTCCAAGTGAAATGGTAAAAATGTTTTTACTTTTAGTCTATTTATAAGTTTTTAAACACACTTTTTCCAATATTTTATTAATTTCCTTGATATCAGTGATGTGTGGTTGTCCTTGTGCAATTACATGTTCTTTTCGGTGGTTACAGTGATAATTTTTTTACTGATTCAATGAGTTTTTGTTTTATCTCTTTTTCAGACTCGTTAAAAGCAAACAAAAAAAGGACCCCCCTAGAGTCATCTTTAAGCTCTTTTTTGACTCGAAAAATATGAAAATATTGTTGAGTACTTGTCTTTTCGAACTCGTTAAAATAAATGAATTGATGTTGTCTTAGTATACGTTTACCCCTTTTTCGGGATGAGATTAACTATTTACGAAAAAGCTACACCTTCATTGACATGGTCAAGAGGTTCCCTTGAATATTGTTTTCTACCTTTTCGGATTCGAAATACTAATTATGAAAAGGGTCATAGATTTTTCTTTTTCATCTATTTTTCAAACTCTCTAAATATGAAAAAGATACTGAGTTATTCTTTCGTTGGACTCGTTAAAAATTAAATGATGAAAGACTTATCACCATGACGAGATCGAGTTTATACTTCATAGGACTCGTAAAACTTACTAGGATGGATTCATTGAAAGAATGAACTTATACGACAAGAATATGATATCCCCTTCAAGCTTGTGATAAAAATAATTGGGGTACTCACTAGAAATAGTAGGGAAAAATGAAACTGAAACATATTTTTTATAGGTAGCATGTCGCTCTTGAACAAGACACGCATCTATTAGTCGTGTCGAGTTTGTGATATCCTTGCTTAGTCACTTGTCATTCCGCGTTTATATGATCCATTTTACATCTCATTTGACTATTCCATTTCGTCATCATGCCCCTTGGTTTTATGTTGAGTCAAATGCTGCCACACTCCGGAGTCGTGTCAATGATGTGTTCAAGAGAAGTCCTATATGTAGTTTATTACCTATACATTATCTAACATTTTTCTATAGTCATGGATCATACTCATTTATTTAATTTTATTCCTTGTTTCATGTCGATGATGGGGGAATAATCACGACCCTCCTTTGACAGGTCACTTCCTATCGACTTCAACTCTTATCCAGGAAGGTGACTTAGAGACTCCCTTTCAGTACCTTAGAGTTTGCATGCCTTAATGGAAAGTTATTTACATCCGATGACAAGTTTTCACCATTTTCCTTCTATTAGATGATTCCATGAGTGTTCAACTTCAGCTTCATTTTCACATTCAAGGATTGTAATTTTGTAGCTTGAGGACCATTGTCATTATTGGTGGTTTCTCTCATGCCTGTTAATAGTTCGCATCATTGGTCTATAATCAGGTGGTTTTCTACCATGTTTGACTTGAACACATTCATTCGTATGTTAGAATTCATACCTTGATAGGGTTGGGATGGAGTGCAAGACCCTGCGTTTTGTCTGATATAACTCAGGTTGCGTGGAGTTATGTATCGTTCATGATTGTACACATGTTTCTTCTATACGAATGGCTGTGACCATGCTGTGGGACTTTATATTTATGATGTTGATGATCCTTCTTTATTGGGTGGCTACGTCCATACCTTGTGTTATCCTCCACAATATCCCAAGGTTGAGAAAGGAGATCGACGGAGGTAACCTCGTACCACTTAGGGTGTAGTAGCTATCCCTGCTAAACCATAGAGGGCTCCCTTTATAAGCTCACAGCAAATGTTGACTGGAGTGGGAAAATATATTAGGTTAGGTCTTTTTTAGCTCTAGGGTTTGAATATTTTAGGATTTTGCTAGATTAGGAGTCAAAATCAAGGAACTAGGTCAAGGATTAAGGGTTTAGTTACAAGAGATATAAAGGATCATGGTAGGCATGCCTTTGTGATATTTTGAGGCTTTGTCGATATAATGTAGGGTGGAAAAGAAAATATTCAAAATGAGCATGGCAAGCATGAATTCATTTATCAGAAGATGGATAACAGAAGCATGAAATTCTTAACAAAACATAGCTTAACCTTAAGAATTTTGTTTAAAACCTCTTATGAAAATCACTGAAGAGCATAGATATGGAAAGGGGATGCAATTATCATTTATATAAGCTATTAACAGAAGAAAAACATTATCACAAACTCATACCACAATAATTCCTAGATAATAGTTGCAATGGGCCTTTGATTTCCTGTAAAAAGATGATGAATACAAGCTCCAAGCCTTTCACTCTCTGATGTCCAACAACTAATACTTCGAAATATGAAGTATTTATACAATGGTTTAAAAAAATAAATAAAAACAATTCTTGAAACAGATTTCAAGGTTTATTACAAAAATTATAAAAATAGATCAAATTGCTACTACTATCAATCAGTTGATTTCAGGTGTTATTCTAGGCATTCTGGTGTAACTAACCCTCAAATAAACATTGTTGTTAATCTTGTTGTCCATGTCTTTTTTGCGTTCTGTTTGAGCGGAGGTGGAATGGATATAAGTAGAAACTGTCCTCATTGTCCTCTGAGTAGTGGCTGTAATATTTCAGTTGGGAAAATATGGGAAATTCTATGAAAAAATAGAAAGAAATCATGACCGGGTGTGTGTAAAATGAAATAATTTTGACGATTTGGGGGGAGGGTAATAGGAGAATTATGAGCCATCGATGTGGGCTTGTTTATCTAGGCTAATTATATCTAGACCGTTGATCTAGGTCACTATATATCACAATAGCAATAGGGAGAGGGGCTCTTAACCATGTTCCATAGTGTTTTGTAGACGGGATGGACCCAAAAATTTATCAAGAACAACTTTATAAAATATCGCATCTGGGAGGGTGGTTTGATGTATCTCTGTCACAATGCAGAGGAAGGGATTTTACACTTATTTTTCAGGTTTTACATATGGGGCGAACTTGAAAATTCAAAAACCGCAATATATAAAATATCGCATTTGTAGGGGCTTTCACCATATCTCAAATCGCAACCGGGAGAAGGGCCTTGCGGGGGAGGAACTTTATATTGGTGTGATCGTTGAGACTTATCACAATCGGGGGCTGGGACTTATTGTTGGGGGATGAGACTTATCATAATCGATGGATAGGACTTATCGCCGAGGGCCAGGACTTATCACGGGGGGCTTGAACTTATCACAATCGGGGTATCATCAGGGGTCAGGACTTATTGCAATCGGGGGCCGAGACTTATCACCAAGGGTCGAAACTTATGGCTGGGGGCCGAGACTTATCACAATCGGGGGAATGTTGGATAGCGACAGAGGGAGCAGGAACGTTGCAATATCACAATCACAAGTGGGAAGGGAAGACGGGTGTTGTTTTATTATAATATGCACCGATAGTGATAATGCGATGCAGGATCGTGTGATGTGGTAGCACATGGTCTCCGGGAGTGGGCGGGGATTATATTATATATAATGTTATATATAATGTGATACGATAGTTTAAAGGAATTTGGCAATGGCTTCAAATATTTTCAAACATTTCAAAGGAAATTGGAACAACGGCTAGAGTTTCAATATTAAATGGATTTCGGCTAGAGTTGGAATACTAAAGGGACTTTGGGATAAGGCTAGAGTTTAGGAAGATAGACACGGAATATGAGTTTTTTCCAAGGGAAAATGGGTTTTTGGCTAGGATTTATGGATTTTCCCAAGGAAAAAAGGGTTTTAAGGGAATGAGGGGATTTATGAGGGAAGTTGAGGGAGGTATATGAAATATGAATGAAGGTGTTGAAACAAGCTGAAATCTCCTTGAGCATCATTTTTCCATATTACTACTCCTATAATGATGACATAAGGTTATGAGATGACCCCTATATGACTCATTGATGATATGAACAAGACACCTTTTATGGATAAGGAGTGATGACAAGACTATGATGGAATTAATTGACCTTGAGAATGGAGAGAGTAATAATGACCTACAACTGACCAATGATCAAATTTTATTTGAAAATATAACAATTTGACGTAATAACCCTATCAACCACATGTAAATAGTACATTTTATCACTGGTGACTCACAGGACTAACAAAAACTAACACCTTGGATCTTAGACTTACAGACAATCCTTTTCATTTGGATGGTTGCACCCATGCAATGGATCTTTTCACATAGTCCTTTCTATGTAGATGTATGCGTACATACTGTGGATTCATGTTTTGATACGTATATGCATCCTTGATTTGTAGGTCTCCTAATGGTGTTTGTTCTCATCCTTGCAAAATCTCGTAAAGCATCTCATCCATCACTCCCTATTCTGCCTTCATGCTTTAAGGGGCATCTGTTACACAATATTTTGTCATGCCTCTTAGACTTCCCTGTGTCATACCCCAAAGTGCCCGAAACTTGGCAATCATGCAGTGTACCCATCCCGATATGCGGTTTAGATCCTCCCTGAAATACTAATGGAACATGCCTTGAGCCTTCCCTGAATAACTAAGCTCTAAAACCCTAATTTCAAGACCAATGTGACCCTGACACTGGCAACTAGTGCTGATGGCGAGTTGCACTATACTAGTCTTGCGCTGTTAGCATGCTTTTTACTTGGATACTCAAGTTTATCCCTAAAAGGCAAGTTTTCCCAAAGAGGGCAAGAAGCTTTGTGATCTAGAGGCTTCCAGAATGACGAGTTGGAGGTTCTTCGGTGTGGATGTGGTCAAATTCTCCCAAGATTTTCCTTTGATATTATTCTTATGAGATACCTCCTTGAGATGAGGCCCTTCCCCTATCTTTGGAGAGATCATAACTCCCTCTCACTGCCTATATATTCATCCTCTCCCATTCCCAAATGGTTGGTCTCTGATTATTTGCACCCTTATGCGGAGATAGTGCCTACATGCTACTCATTTGGTTTGCAGAAGGAGTGCTTGGAGAGCTTGAGCTTGTACTTGGACATTCACTCAAGGAGAGCTTATTGACATCAAGACTTGGTTGTATGCTTCCTCCTTTGTTTCATTACTATGTACAACTTCTGGTTCACTTTAAATAAATGTCTGTGTTAATGCATCATTTATCTTAATGCTCCTTGATCTGTTAAGTGGATTACTATTGATTATTCTTGTTGTACTTGTATGCTTTGTTGTGTATTTGATCTCTTGTGCAGGTATCCAAAATCTGTGAGCAGTAGAGCTGAACCTAAGGAGCAAGAGATTTGAGATCTCTAACAAAAGAGTGTGTTATAACATCAAAACAAGGTAGGCCAACTTCCTCTTCTCTCATTTCGATTGTAATTTAGGAAAGTGTCTTGTATATTGTCATGTAGGTTGCTAGTCCCACTCATTGGGCTAGAGGATCATCTCTATCTGTAGAGAGGATTTTCCTATACAACAAGCATTTGAAGGCTTTTAGAAGTTATTTGATTTAATAGGTTGGACACAACTGCAACACTATGTAGACAGGGAGAAAATGCAACATTTTAGTTTTGAAGTGTATAAACATGTGAGATATGACGAGTTAATACTTAAATTACAAAATATTTTTTGTTTAATAATTTATCCATGTTTAGCAATAACTATTTAATGGTTGACACCAATCATTTTAATACTAAAATTAGATTGGTATGCGAGTTAAATGTTCTTCAAATGGAAGACATATTTTCAATGCTTGAAGACTTGAACAAATTAAAACTTGAACAATAAAAACCTTAATATTTAATGACACAGATGTGAAAAATAGTTAAATGATCTAAGCACTTCGAGGATGTTTGAAAAAACTATCTAATTTATTAGGTTGGATGCAATAGCAGCGCAACTTCATTAATGGGGGATAAAATCCAACATTTCACTTATGAAACTAATCTCTATGCAGTGCCAACGAACCTCCTCACTTATTGACCATCACAGACAAATAGAGACGAATGCCTTATCTCCTCATTCTCTCTTCGAAGAATTTTGTGTCTTCAAGCTCTTTGTAGGACCCCATTTTTTGGGGGCACAAATATAGTCTCTTCAATCTCTTCATAGCACAAAAATGGTTAGTAAAGAAATGGATTCCACCTGTTGGGGAACAGAGCTAGTATATTCAAGCTCTTCGCAGCGGAAAAGTGGAAGTTAGTAAAGAAATGGACTCCACCTGTTGGGGGCACATGGTTTGCATCGAAGCCCACTTTTCCACATAAATGTTCATTTATTTATTTTTTATTTTTCATATTTGAGGATACCTTAGTGGGCGTTGCATGTGGGGCACGTGTAATGTAGGTGGGTTCTTGGTAAAGGTTAAAGAAGGCTAGTTATAGGTTTCAAAATGTGGTCTAGTTTTTGGTGTGGTTTGTCTTGGTTTGGTTTAACAGAGTGAACACACTATCCTATAAGTAGAGTTCAATATTGTGTGCAACCATGATGCACAAAAATTGTGGGAGCTACAAATACTTGGATCCATTTCAGGAATAGCATTGTCAGGTAGGGAGGAGTATACTCAACTTGACAAGGCAAGGTAAATGGGGGAGCTTATAAACTTAGTTGTCCAGTAACTAATAAAGCGCCAAATTAACATATCTAGGATTTAATTGACATGTAAATAGAGTCACACATTCTATTAGGGTGATAGTAGAGCTATAAGTATACAAGTCATGATACCTTAAACTGCTTATAATGTTCTTGGTCCATGACATGTGAATTATTGTGTCACCTATCTTTAATTCAACTAGAACATAGACACCAAGCTAAACTATATATAATTTCCCGAGGTATAAGCGAATACATGAGAAATATGTTTAAGTAATCCTATTGTTCCAGTTACTGGGATATTTTAGACTATTAATTATATATAATTTCTTTTCACTACCATTTATAATGGAATATAGTAAGTATCTCTAGTTGATTAGTGCTACGTTGCATAATCCATTTGTGCTTATTAAAGAAATTATATTTACTTACAGGACCATGTAATTTAGTAGCAACAATTCGAGATTGAGTTCAATGTGCTACAACTCACAACCCAGTTTAAGGTCGAGATGGAAACCCAAGAGCAGGGGAAAGTATAACAATCAAGGAAAGGCATTGTCTCATATGTTAAATGCAAGACCTATGGATTGAATGTAGGTATGCCCTTGTTTTGGCCATGGAGTTTAGGAAGGGGTGTTTTTATCACCCATATTTTTTGTCCTTCCATCTTAGACGCTTTCCCTTAAGCTACCTTCCCTTACTTCTGCAGGTAGGTAGAGCTTATCCACTACACAAGAGTAGGTAAGTAGTAGAAAAATCAATTGACTCAAAAGTGTAAGAGGCAAATAAATCAAGGAGGGAGATACCAATCCAATATTGTTGGTAGCTCTCTCTGTCGAACTTTGTTTATTTCTTTGTTTTATTTCTTGGATTCTAATAACATAATCTAATCACTATATGTGAGGTTCTAAATGAGGATGGAGATATCAATAAAAGGGATGGGCTTATCCAAGCATATTTTGTGGAAAACACCTAGCCACGAACTACTACAGGATCATGAGAGAAAAAATAATAATTAGACAACTACATGATTATAAGAGAAAAAAATTAGACAAATACATGATCATTTTCTCAAACTTTGTTTTAATAATGCTTTGACCTTACTCAATTTGTTTATTATCTCTATCTTAGAGCATCATTTCATCTTTCTCGAAATGAAATTATTTTCACAAGAAGTGTTGCACATAAGTAATACTGCAATAAACATTTTGGCATTTTCATAATTAATGAAAATTATAAGAGCAATTACCTGGCCATGGAGGATAAGCTTTGACAGAATAGGGAATAGAAGTAACAGAACAGTAAAAAATGGTGCTAGGATCAAGATACACAACAATTTATCAAAAAAAACTTGCAAGAATGTTGTTGTTTCCAAAGTCTCAGCAATTAATCCAAAGTTCTTACAAAATTATTTTTGCATAATATACTCGGGTATGCATAAGGGTAGTGTGGAATTCAGTAAATAAATGTCAGAGTTTAATTCAATTCAATTTAAGACAATTTTGGTTATTTGGGGCATCCTAGAGTTATTACTGATTGTTTCTAATAAAAAAATGAGAAAACTACCAACATACTTCTATGCTAGGTTTCCAAATAAGAAAGAGTTACATTTGAGCCCGAATGGATGAGTTACATTTGAGTTATGTTGTTTATCTCCAATGAATGGATCTGAATCTATCACCCATTATTCATTTACTTGTGCTACTGGGGCAATCTATGCTACTAGATTTCGACTCAGAGGATCTAAAGAGGGTTATCTATCTACTAGAAAGGATACCACTACTAGTAATGGACCTTTAATCATTGGTCCCCCCGAGAGTTAAAGTTACCTCATTCTGGATTTAAGGTCAATCATTATTTTGGTGTTCTACAAAGTTGCCTACTTATTTTAGTGGATTCAGTTGCATTTTAACATCTTCTCTATCATATATCTATACAAATGATGATATGATTTATAAGCTCATAGCAAAATGCCATCTCTTTGAAAACTTGACAGCCCAACGTTGTCCAGGGTTAAACAATTTGAAAAATTTTGCACTGAATCTCAGCCATTTAGATTTAAATGGATAGCCCACAACTGATAATGAATTTCCTCTAGCTGGTGAATTTCATAGTAGATGACTTTCCAAGTATTTCAAGGTTGGAGGTTAATTCTTGTGGGTTTCTGCATTTATACACGATATAGGATAATGTAATATAGGGTTTTTTGAAACAAGCATGTTGAGAAAAGTTACCCTTTGTGGGTATTGTAAGGAAGTGTGTGACCTTCATGGATTCAATGGGCCTAGATAAATTACTCTTCATTTCATTGCACAATTGCTTTCAATTGAAGCTCTTAGTAGGTTTTTCAATCTTGAAGACCTCTCAATAGAAACTGATTGGTTCAGGGTTATTCATTCTCATATTTTTAGCTTTAATATTACCATAATATTGTTCTCTTGTAGATATATTTTTCATACAAAGTTTGGATGGCAGACCCAAGTAGAAAGCATGGAAGTATCTAGCTTGACCTTTTCCCTAAATTTTTTGAAGGTTCATGTAAAGTTTTCAACTTTTGATAAGGAAGAAATTGATTTGTTTGGTTGCCTTTTCAGAAGTACTCCTTTATTGCAAAAAATGACACTTACACTACCAAGACTCTCCCAATATATCCATGAGTTGAGCTTCTTGAAACAACTTCTGGGTTTGAAACAACTTTTTGACTCAAGTGTAATTATAGCAGAAAAATATGAGGGCAAATGCGAGAGATTTGGTGGATTAAGAGAAACATGTTTTAAGAAAAATGAATCAATTTTTCTAATAATTAAGCTTAGATTTTGTTACAATTTCATGATAAATAGTTTATCTAAGTAATCTCAAGGTAAATAGTTTATCTAAATTTGTCTCTGTAAACTAGGATACCAAGTTCATATATGGGGTAATATAGTTTTATCTCTGTAATTCACTTCAGATTATCAATGTATAAAATCATGATAACAAATTATATCCTTTAACATAAAATTAAAGCATAATTAAAAGTAATGTTTTGTATTTAGAAACCATTGATTAATTATTTATAACCTTGTTATTATGTGTCATTCACTATGCTTCCTATCATTTTAGTTTGTAGTCTTCCTATCCTTTTATTTACCTGGTTTCAATTCAATATGTAATTCCATTTTTGTTAGTAGTGGGTATTTTCCTTTATCCAATATTTGAGTATAAATTTCTAAATAGTTTTGTTTCATATGCTCAATGCATGGGGTGATTAGAATCCTTCACTTAAACTCATGCAAGTTTACTGTGACGGATAGATCTTTGTCTTAGTTTTCCACTGCAAGAATAACCAACTCAAATGGTCTATGAGATACACTATAGCGCATTACATTGACTTTGCATTACATTGACCTTCAGAACTTTTGTTTATCATAGTTCCTTCCATCAACATTCTGATTTTTTTGTTAGTCATCATTCCACAATCATTTCATACTCAGTTTTATTTGTCTAAGTTCTCAATTATTGCTTGATTATGTTATTTCTAAAGGTCTAGTTAAGTTCATGATAATGGCCAAGGTCTTTCCACAACAAAAATGGGATTCTGCTTGTTTTTTGAACTAGACTTCATGTAATGTACTAGATTCAGTCTTGCTTTTCATGAGTTGATCCAACATCTGAAAGCAACATGTTAATAATAAATTAACAAATGATTTTGAGTATGCTTATAATGTTGATCATTTATCCCCACCAACTTTCCATGTGGAAAAATATCTGAGAAAATATTCTACCTTCTAAATCAACAACTATGAGCTGAAAATAAATAAACATTTGCACCCTTATCCTTAGCCCAGACTCACACTATTCTAGTCTTCATTCCTGAGAAAAATAAAAGCATTGAGTTTGATACTAATTCTCACAGTGAAAAATCTCTGATGGTAGCTACTTCTAATCTCTTTCTCTGATCATATGAACTTATGTTCTTTTGTTAACTAGTTGCTTGAATGACTAACTAGGAAACTATGAACAAAACGGAGCAGGATAGCTTTTATTTCTAAAAGTGTGCAACTCCAATAATACAGTTATCGAGGGTTCATCGAATTCTTCATCATTCTCTAAAACTTGTGGTCCTTTCTAGATTTTAATTGCCATTGAATGCCCACTCAAAACAGGGACTTGTTGCCCTACAACCCCTTTATTTCTTTACAATATTGTTTGGTTTACTTCCTCACTTCATTTTTATTTTTATATATGAATCATTATTTCAAAAAAATAACATGAAACAATGCCATTTTAATTAATTTTAAGTAAATTTTCAATTTATTTTTAAGTAAATATTTAAAATAATTATTTAGTTAGGAATTATTAAGTATTTATTTTTAGGTAAAAGACATTTTTTATAAAATTTTTATTTATAATTTTTTTAATTAATTAAACTATTATTAGTTGGAAATCACAATTTAACAAATTGGGTTGAAATATAAATTTTAAATTTTAAAAATATAAGAAAATTAAAATTATTAAAATAACATTTTTTAAATTTGGATATTATATTTGATAAATATTTGTTAATACTTTAAGAGGTTCGAAATATTCTTTAAATTTTAAAGTTTTCAAGATGTTTGACATTTTATTGTCAAGGATATGTTATGAGGATTTGATTACCGTGGAAAATAAATCTTCATTTAATAGCAAAGCAGATCTCCTAAACCAAACTTCTTCTCCAACTATTTTCAAAAGAACGAACACAATAGATCGCGAAGCTAAGACACTGATGTCTGAAGAACCAGAAGAGATGAAGGAGATGCAAGACAAAGGAAGTTGGAAGACCGTAGAGAAAAGAAAGAAAGCTACAACACCAATCTCTCCAAGAAAGACGAGGAGCCAGACAAGTAAAAATTAAAAAAATTGTAGGTCCGATAGACCAATTTGGTCTCAGTGGACGTTAACCATCATCATCATCATCATAAAGTTGTAAAGGTTCAAAATATTGTTGGAATTTTGAAGTTTTAAAGATTTGTGACATTTCAATTTCAAAGACACATGAAGTTGTAATAATAATAAAAAGAGTAAATGAACCCGGAGTTTATTTGTTAGCTATTGGAAAATAACAATATGTTAAATTATGATTGAAAAATAATGATGGATTATTAATGTAATAATTTTTAGATTATTATTAGAATATATAATAAATTAGTAATGTAATAAATTAATAAATATTTGTTATATATTTTTAAATTGAAAGATAAGTGATTTGAAAATGTAATCAAAGTTATGTTAATGATAATAATTTTTAAAACATATATATTTAATAATAATAATAATTTTATGGGGTGGCATGTAGTGAATTTAATGGGGTTGGAGTTCAATGTCCTTTTCTTCTATCATTTTTTATGAATGTCATTTTCTTGTGGCACATTTAAGGGGTCTTGTCTCCCAAGGAAGGAGATTAAGGTTTCTTGGCAATCCTCTAACATGCATATTTGTAGTGTTTTTCAAATCTATAGGATGTTCTCCATCTCTAGTTGGTGGCTTGACCTTGGTGTTATCATTTGTTGCTTCCTTCTACTATTGTCTTTCCCCACCATGCATCTAGACTCTCACCTAGTTGCCTAGGTGGGTTATCTCCCATCCTTATTGGTGAGATCCCCCCCATTTTGTCATATTTTTTAGAGGGTGAGGGTATAGTCCCTCATTTGACATTGGGGTAGCCTAAATGGAAAATTTTTCTAGCTTCTCTCTTTCATGGCCACCTCATTCCACTCCCCTCTCATCTCAGTCCTGGTCCATGTGATGTCATGTTGCCTCTAGAAACCATGAGGATTCAGAGAGATTGTTGTCGGTGTAGTAGTGGGATTCATGGAGCTTAAAGGTGTTCCAAGGCATGCTTTTGAGCAAGATTATTGGCTTGTAGCTTCCATGCCAACACGACCCCAGACATATAGGAGGAAATTTGACTAGTGGAGGAAGATATCTGACATGAATAACAGGTTACTCTCGATTTAGACATCATGGAAACCATTTCTACTTGGATTCCTGATACATAATTCATGAGGTCATCAAAATCATTATCCACATACGGTTGATTTATATTGGCATGTCAAGTTGTTGCTCAAAAAAATATTAGTGGATAAGAGACAATCCCAAGCCTATATTTTACATAAGTTAGATAAACTCTGAGACCTCATGCCTGGCATAGAAGGTCAACTAGGCAAATTGGAGATGGGTTCTCCACCTACCTTTCTAGTTCCTCCACCATCCAAGGTTGAGGAACAACCTATCAACTTGGATATGTCATTATCATCTTGATACTCTAGTTCCTTGCAATTCCATCTCACTTATTGCTTCTCCAACTAGCCCTCAAGGCTATAGTTATGTTTTACCTTAACTCTATTCTTATTTTAATTTTATTGTTGGCTCAAACCTTGCAATTCAATAAGGATGTTATTTTTGTCTCTTGCTGTTGATTTTCCCCTAAGTAGGGTAGAAACTAGTTATGGTCTTTGTTAATCTTGGACACATGTTTAATTTTTCTAGTCCTTGACTCTTTGTTTTATTGTCTCTGGTCTAATTTCCAATGTGGAAAGACAAAGAAAGTAATATGGAATTATCTCATGTAAATGTTTTCTATTGCGATGCAAAGACAACTTACCATAATAAGAATAATATAAGTTGTGAATGAAAATTTAAAATAAAAATTAGGATAATAGGAAATTTACGAAAGGAACTTGTAAAATTGGAAAATAAATTAATATTAATCAACCAATTTCAAAGAAAAACTAGTTGAAAAAAGATTTAAAAAGAAGAAAAAGGAAAAAAAGAAAAAGAAAAAAGAGAGAGGGGATGATGATAAAGAAATAATAAAAAGAAACATTATAGCGAGAACCAGAATAAAGGGTGAACATAAATGATTAAATGAAATGATTGAATTTGAATTAGGATTTTAGAATAGATTTATAATCTAAAAGATAAATTAAATTTGATTTTAAAACAATTATATATAAAATTATGAGATCTTTTAAAATGAAAGATTATAATTAAATGTCTTTTTAATTGTAATCAATAAAGTAAATTTAGACTTTTAAATTGGTTTAAAAAGATTACAAGCTTGATTTAGAAATATACAATTAAACTAAAACTTTTCATTTATAAATTAAATTTAAAAATAAAAATTACAATAATTAAATCTATAAAAAAGTAGGGAGGTAAAAAGGAAGTGGAAAGAGAAATTAAAAGATTCACAAGGGAGAGGGGAAGGGTAGGTAAAGTGTTCTTGAAAATAAAGAATAGTGAGTGTTTAGTGATGGCTGATTTAAAGATTCAATTATCAAAATTGTTATTAATGTACTCTTTAAGATGACTTTAAAAGATTATCCATTCTGGCCTTTGTATGATTTTCCACAAGAGCATGTGATTTGATAAACTCTTGGGTCAAGCAGAGGATCAAATTTTTCTTTAATAGATCTCAATAATTTTTTAAAGGTTTTTATGAGGATTAAAGAGTATGTATTTGTCAAAGCCAAATGCATGTCTCCTTCATATGAGTAAGTCTTTCCTTTAATTAGTTATGTTTTATTAGATCCCTTTCTCTACTCAACAACCTTCAAGCCTAGCTTTATTTAATTTCCAACATCTTCTCATTCACTAGACAAGGGATTTAGATCTACCCTTAAACCTATATTCCCTCTAGATAATTTTCCTTTCCATTTATCAATTGATTGACCTCTCACTATCAAGGCATCATTTGTTTCTCCTTCGATGTACTTCAACTTCATTTCCTTTGATAAAAAAGATGCAACCACATCATTAGGTATAATGTGATTCATAGAAAATTTTAGGGGCGAATGTTCGCCCTTTGGCGAAATTAAGGGGTTTTAAATTTTTAGTGGACGAATATTTTGTATCATAGTACATTTTTACAAATCACCTCAAATAGCCCACCTTATTTTATGGGAGAGGGTAAAAAAGGTAAATTTAGCCCTTGAAATTAGGAGTTACAACCTTCCATTCGCCCATTTTTAAGAACAGTCTTCCATTCGCCCATTTTTAAGAACAGGTTTTATTTAAGTGAATCCGTTCGCCCATTTTCAAGAATAGGTTTTATTTAAGTGAATCCTATGGGCCAAATACCATATTTATAAAAGAGGCATGGTAAATCAATAAAAATATAAATAAATGAGATGGTAAATAAATAAAACATTTTTTATATTTACTCCATAAGTCACCTTATATACATGCAAGGGTGTAAACAATTAAAAATATAAGTAAATTGGAGGTATGGTAAATAAATAAAACATCTTTTTATACTTACTCAAAAGGTATGGTAAATAAATAAAACCCCTTTTTATATTTAGTCCAAAACCCTCGTTCTATTTACGAAGGCTCGAGAAAGAGGTTTTATTTAAGTGAATCCTATGGGCCAAATACCATATTTGTAAAAGATGTATGGTAAATTAATAAAAAAAAAAAATAAACGAGAGGTATGGTAAACAAATAAAACATTTTTTTATATTTACTCCATAAGTCACCTTATATTTACGAACACTCAAAAAATGTGTTATATTATTTAGGTGAAACCTATGGGCAAAATACTATGGGACAAATACCATGGACTAGATTGTTATTAATACCATGCAAAAAAGACATTATTAACCCTAATATTAATAAAAATAAAAATGACACATGGTATTGACCCATGGTATTCACCAAAATGGCACATGGTATTGAGCCATGGTATTCACCTGGAATGTAGCCTATTTAAATGGGGTAATTAAACCAGCATATATTCATCTTTACTTTGCATCTACTAACCCGGGAGTGGTATCAAATATCGTGATATGCAAACTAGCATAGAGTGAAAAAATATTTGATCCATCTCGGGGCGTAAAATTGGATGTTGCAATTTAATGTAGGTTAAACATTTTAGCTTGGTTAAAATAAAAATCAACTATTAATTTTTATAAATTACTAATAGTAATTTTTATGCTCCAGGTTTATGATAACCCATGGTAATACCAAGATCTTACAAGATTTTATAATTGAGTAAAATATTCGCCATGCCTGGTGAGAGATTCGCCAAAAAATTATATATACATATTATATTATTGATAAAATCGCCTTCCATTTTTCCTATATACCATGGAGATTCACCCATTTATTATACTTATAAATTTAGGGGTGGGTTCTTAAAATTTTCCCTGATGTGATTGAATTATTACGAGTAGCTATGATTAAGAAATTTTGTGAGTCTAGAAAAGAACATAACAAATTGATACATTTCTCCTCCTTAGTGATTGTAATATCCAAATACAGTAACTAAATTATCACAATGTTGAATGGTTTAGATTCCCTGCTACTAAGTCACACTCACTCATCCTTAAAAGATGCAACTTTTTCCAAAGAAACAACTTGTTCACTAGCGAGTCAAACTACTACAAGTTCCGAGTCAAACTACTACAAGTTCCCCAACTTGTCTCGTAGTCTCTTTGCAGTGTCTTCTCCTAATACATTTAGCAATATCAATTTTGTAAGACAAATAAGAATCATACACATTGCTTCCCTTTTGAGTTTCTCCATGTATTCCATTAGCATGCTATTCATAGGTGTTATGGGATGTACAATGACCCATTATTCCTGATATACAAGGAGATATTCCATCTTAAACTTCTAAAACTCAAAATTATAGTGATTAACCTTCTAAAAATTAATTCTTGTACCACTACCCATTCTTTCATATAAGATTCACCACCCTAAATCTCCCATAAGAACTAGGTTTATTACAGATCTTGGACTACCAAACCCTTAGCAACAAAGACATTCCCTTGAAGCCAAAAATGTTCTAATACCAATTGTTGAGCCAACCAAGATTTAGACAAAGCTCTATTACTCAATGTTAAACATAAACCTATACATGGGAGGAATGCATAGGGACTCTTTGAAATAAAACAATAAACAACTAATCCTTTGGGGGCAGCTCAATTGGTGATTGAAGTAATGAGAAATCTGTGAAAACTAACAAATCCAAGGTTCAAATCCCCTCCAGCTGTGACCCGGTTTACAAAGAGGAGGACAAGTTGTATACCCCTAGAGGTTTACTAGTAATTAAGTGTTAGGCAGGCTGCTGGGTTCCTCTAGAACACAAAAGAAATAATGGAAAATGCATAGTAAATAGAGATTTTACCCTAGAAAATTTGACTGGGAAAACAAACAAATATTTAGATCTCTACCACTCTTTCAATTCTTGATTGAATATACAACTAGTTACATCAACATTGACCTTGATCTACAGATAGGACCAATTTTCTTATGTTACATCATAGATTCATCATCTTATCACAACCTTACATCATGTTGTATTTATAGACATATTCTTACATGAAAAACCCTAATTCATAGAACCTAAATAAGTTACAAAAGGATAAATTTAATTGGATGTGATTCCATGAAACTTTAGATTCTTAACTATCTCTGACACAATCGATTGTGGTCTATCACTAACTGATTAACCTTGTGTGACCTTGATTGTGTCTCTTACCAACTACATCATGGACCATCAACTCAACTTGACCATTTAGTTAATTAGGGGCCTAATCAATCAACCTCAATTATCTAGGCAACCAAATACATTCCAATCAATTGATTTTCCTATGAAAAGAATATAACAACTCAACAATAGATGCAAAGGAAAGTAGAAAAAAGGAATGCATAATTTATAAGAAAGGAATAACAAATTAAAATGGGAATTAGACTCAAAAGTGCAGGCAACACTAATCAATGCAAATGAAAAACAAACCAAAGATGTAACATCCCTTCAGGGAATGACCAAAAATAGATGAGAAAGAAAGGAATAAGACTTTTTCTCAAAGTAATGGTACAAATTACAAGGCTATTGAGCATATGATAAAAACCCAAAATTGGCTCTAAAATGGAAAAAAAGGTGATGACTATACCCAAGTTATTTAGGTTCTTTTGTGTAACTAGTGCAAAATGAAGATAAAAAAGCCTAACACACCAACATCCAATAGGTTTGACCTTACAAAAAGTTGAGTGAAAAAGGTTTAAATGAATCATAATAGAGTGGCAATCTAAACCTATATGTAAGCTTTATATTATGCCAGAATGGGTTGAAAAAATCATAAATCCTTATCCCTAAGCAACCAAGACTCTAGTTCAAAGTCTTACCCCAAAAAACAACAATAGGAAGATCAAATATAAAAATTCCATAAATAAAGATCTATTGAGAATTACTTGGATAGAGGTATATTCAACCTTGATATCTTCAAAAATATTCATCATCATGGCAATGTATACCAATGAGAACTCACAAACACCAAGGCTTGAGGACCTAAAAATAGTGAGATTGAACTCAAGAGGAAAATTGAAGTTTAAATTAACAATAGGGTTTGTATAAGAAAACTTAGCATCACAAGTGTCTAAAGATATACTAAATAAGCTAAACACATAAGATGAATTCCATAACCTACCACCATAATAATCAAACTTAGAGAATAAATATGAGGGTCCATGGACAGATAAAACAAACTTATAAGGAACACGAACTTGTAATGAAATGATAGGGTCTAAATACTCAATAATACCAACGTATAAGGTTCAATGAATAACAAGAACATATTTATAAGGAAAATCAAGGCTAGATTTGATTACAAATGATTCCAATCTAGTGAGATGGTATTTAGAAAGTACAAAAGAAAATTCGTATAACGAAATACCAAAAATAATAATAGCTTCCAAAAATGCATCTAAAGGATGAATATTATCTTGGAAAGAACATATGCCAAGAAATTCAATCAAGCTAGTAAGGGGAGGAAAAAAATCCAATGGTCGTAATGGATAAATCACCTAATCAATTGTTAGGTTCATGCCCCATGTAGGTTAACATGATTGAGGAAACTTCTTGTTAGAAATTAATTAATGGAGCAATGAAATACACAAAATATTGTGGAAACATAGATACAAAAATGCATAAAACAAGAGAGACACAAATATATGTGGTTCACCTAATTTTTGCCACGTACACAGACAAACAACCAGTCCTTCCTTTTATATTATCTAGCAAAATGAAGAGATACAACCTACAATAGATCTGTTGTAATTTCCTCTTTGCTCTCACACAATCTCCTCTCTCTTTCTTGCATAGAATAATAATACACAACTGCATTACAATTCCTTAATATAAACTAAGGGTTTCCTTATAGGGAAAAAAAACCTCTAAATTAACATAACTTTTATCGTCAGATCATCTGCCTAATGAATGACCCATATTGACTATGAAATTACAATATTTTACAACGAAAATTTTCATCTATTTTTAGCTTCGGGGGTGTTTCCCCTAGACCCTCTAGGCAACAATAATGGGAGGGGGGAGCCCCACCACACCACCCCCCCCCCCTTTTGGGATTGGGATCCAAACGTGGCTGAAACAAAAAAATCTTTGAAAAATCAAGAAGATAATCAGGCTCCACACCCAACAATCTCCCACTTGGAGACTGATTATATAAACTCCATCATTGCTTCACTTGTTGGACAATGAGTCCACTTGGACCTGGTTGTTTCTCATCTTCACCATCATACTTGAAGACCAATTGAAATTAAGCATAATCTTGTTCCCTGGTTACAACTTTTGTTAACATATATGCAGGATTCTGGCTACTATGTATCTTTTCTATCTTTAATTGTCCATCTTCTAACACTTACCGTATGAAATGGTACTTGACTATATATGTTCAGTATTGGAATGAAATGTTGAGTTATTTCCAAGATGAATGGCACTTTGGCTGTCACTGTATAACCTTCTCATCTCCTACTTCTTTCCCAACTCATCGATCAACCTTTGTAATCAAATCATTTCTTTACTAGCCTCTGTAGCAGCAACATACTCTACTTTCGTTGTTGAAAGTGCAACAATTTTTTGCAATTTTGAAACCCAACTAACAGTTGTTCCATCTACAGTAAACAAATACCCTATGGTTCTTTTATTTTTATCTTTGTCACCTACCATATCTGCATCAACATATCCATGTAGAGAAATATTTTAACCTCCAAAACATAAGGCTTGATTTGTGGTACCTCTCAAATACACGGGAATCCACTTCACTGCCATCCAATGCTCTTTTCCCAGATTTTTCATAGACATTCTTACAAATCCCACTTCATGTGTAATATCAGATCTTGTGAAGACCATTGCATACATTAAGCTTCTAAAAACTGATGTGTATGGAACATTACACATATAATCCATCTCTTCCTGGGTCTTGGGACACATCTCCTTACTTACTTTGAAATGGCTAGCCAAAGGTGTACTAACTGGTTTTGCATTCTGCATATTAAATATTTCCAACATCTTTTCAGTGTACTCACTCTGAGACAATGTTAGTTTATGATTTTTCCTATCTCTAGTTATTCTCATACCAATGATTTTTTTGCAGCACCCAAATCCTTCATTGCAAATGAATTTGTCAATTTTCCTTTGAGCACATTTATTTCCTGCATGTTAGACCCTGCAACAAGCATGGAATCTACATACAATAACAATATAATATAGCAACCATCATTTTTATTTTTAATATAAACACAATGGCCAGAGTGACATCTAGTATAACCTTGTTCAGACATAAACCTGTCAAATTTTAGATACCATTTATTTGGAGCTTGTTTTAAGCGATACGAGGTCTTCTTCAATTTTCACACAATTTTTTCCTTCCCTTTTACCTTATACTGTTGTGGCTACTACATATTTACTTCTTCCTCCAAATCCCCATGGAGTAAGGTTTTCTTTAAATCTAACTTATCAAGATGCAAATATTCTTCTACCACTAGACTTAAAATAGTTCTGATTGAAGTCATTTTAACAACAGGAGAAAAATTTCATCGAAGTCCATACCTTTCTTTTGTGCAAATCCCTTCACCACAAGTGTAACCTTATACCTTTGTTTACCTCCATCTTCTTCCTTCAACTAGTAAACCCATTTATCATGCAATTTTGTTTTACCAACAAGCAACTTGACTAAGTCCCAAGTTTGTATCTACATCAAGAAGTCCATCTCTTCTTCCATGGTTTTCTCCCACTTCTTCCTATTTTCTACCTACAATGCTTCTTCATATATTTTCGGTTCACCAGAATTAGTCAACAATACATAATATAATGAAGGAGAGCATCATTCAAGGGGTCTATTTATCCTAGTAGATCTTCTAACACCAGTTTTAGGTGTTTGAGGTGCTTGTTTTTATTGTGGTCATTGTTGTTGTGGTTGCTGATAATTCTAATTTTCAGGCACCTTTAATTTTTTTGTGATCTCATTAAGCACTATGTATTCTTTGTTTTCCTTTTCCTGTTTCTTTCCCTGCATTTGATCCTTATACAAGACCTTTTCATTGAATATGACATCTCTGCTCCTAATGATTTTGTGATTTTCATAATCATATAAGCGATAACCAATATCATATACACCATATCAAAGAAAGGTACATTTCTTTGATTTTTCCTCAAGCTTTGTTCTATTTTCTTTATTGATGTGGACAAAGGCTTAACAACTGAAAGTCTTTAAAAATGACTAGTTTACCTTTTCACCTGTCCATGCCTCCTCTCGAATACCACCATCCAAGGAACTTGAAGGCCCATTGTTTATTAGATAAATAACAACATCTACAATCTCTCTGTGAATTCCATGCGATGAACAATAATTATCAAACTCCTTGTTGCAGTATTCACCTCCCTTGTCTGATATGAGACACTTCAACGTCTTTCCTGTCTCATTCTCAACCAAGGCTTTCCATTTCTTGAAGGTATCAAATACATCATATTTATTTTGAATACAATAAATCTAGGTTTTCCTAGTTTCATCATCAATAAAAGTAACAAAATAGCGAGAGACACCAAGAGATGATACCTGAGTAGGTCCCCATACATTTGTATGCACAAGATGTAAGTTTTTCTCTCTTATTTTCCTTCCCAACTCTGATAAATCTGACTCTCTTAGGTTTTCCATAAACACAATTTTCACAAAACTTCAAATCAACATGCTTCAAACCTGGAAAAAAAAATTTTGAGTGAATAATTTGCATCTGCTTCTCACTCATGTGCCCGAGCCTATGATGCCAGAGTGTTGTATATGCTCCTGTGAAGGCTAAAGAATTAACATAATTACAAATACTATTGCATAAATACAATGTACTATCAAGGGTCCTTTAGTGACCTTCCAGGTTTTGTCTGTAAAATTAGTTACACGGCCTTCACCTCCCAACTTCCCTATTGAAATTATATTTTTCTTTAGATCTGGAACATGCCTTACCTCCAATATCAATTGGTTTCCATTCTATTTATTTATAAAATCCTTACCGATTCCAACCATTTAACAGGGTTTATCATCATCCAGATGAACATGTCCAAAATCTCCTTGAGCTTAGTCATGAAAATGTTTCCTATCAGGTGTGGCATGGAATGAGGCCCCTGAATCTCCCACCCATGCATCAATAATATTCCCTAATGAAAGAATCAAAGCATCTTGCAGCACATCACCTGCCACATTCGCTTCATGATTGTTCTCTTATTCTCCATCTCCTTATTTTCCCTTCTGATATTTACAATATTTCTTCAGGTGTCCTTTCTTCCCACATTTCCAACACACTATCCTCAATCTGGATTTGGATCTGCCTCTTCTTGACTTACTGTGATTTCCTGGACTCCTTCCTCTCTCCATTTTCTTCCCATAGTCTCTGTAGTCAAATCATTACTTGATATCTCACCTAATCTTTTCCATCACATTTCCTCACTAAGGATGCAACCAACAACATCATTAAACTTTAAATTATTAGATCTAGAGATAGAGTTACTAATAGCCATAGCCAGGCCATTCCAACTTTCTAGCAATGAGCATAGAAACAACAGAGCTCTAACTTCATCATAAAAATTTACTCCTAAAAAACTTAATTGACTGGTAACTGTGTTAAATTCATTTAAATGATCAGCGAAATATCCAGTTTCTAACATTTTCATATTAAATAGATGCTTCATAAGAAATACCTTATTTGAGGATGAGGGTTTTTCATATAGTTTGGCCAATGCCATCATTAAACCTTATATTGTCGTTTCCTTTGAAATGTTGAACACCAACAATTCTCCTAGACACAACCTTATTGTTCCTGGTGCTTTTTTGTCGAGAATCTCCCATTCTGCGTCTGTCATGCTCATCAACTTCTTTGATTTTCTGCTCAATTGTAGATATAGATATTTCTTATGCATATAATATTCCATCTGCATCTTCCACAACTAGTATTTAAGCCATTAAATTTCTCGACCCTAAACCTACCATCTTCCACCATTGCTCTCACTCAAAATAAGAACCATTATCTCCTACGAGTTTATCAGCCAAAGAAACCTTTAGCTATGATTCTAGTTGTTAGAAATTAATTAACGAATAAATGAAATACACAAAATATTGCAGAAACACAAATATAGAAACACATAAAATAAGAGAGACACAAATATATGTAGTTCACCCAATTTGGTCCACATCCATGGAGAAACATCCAGTCCTTCATTTTATATTATTCAACAAAATGAAAAGATACAACCTGCAACAGATCCATCTTAATTTCCACTTCACTCACACATAATCTCCTCTCTCTTTCTTGCCAAAAATAATAATACACAACCACAATACAATTCTCTCATATAAACTTAGTGATGCCTCCTAGGGAAAAAAACCCTAAATTAACATAGCTTTTGCCATGAGATCATCCACCTAATGAACAACCCAAATTGTCTACGAAATTACAATCTCTTACAAGGCAATTTTTCATCTATCTTTAGCTTCAGGGGCACTTCCCCCAAACCCCCGCCAGCGGGGGGGATCAAAATATGCAGCCACCCACCATGGACTCCCCAAGTAACAAT